>VZUI01051254.1:0-37037 GCA_013401135.1 Cettia cetti
CTGGGATGATGGAATGTGTCATGTGCTTGGGGAGCCTTAATGGGCCATTATCAGCCAATATCCCCGTGGGGGGGGAATGAGTGAGGAAAGAGATAAGGAACACTACTCCACCAGGTTTTAACAGCTGGGCCATTATCAGAAAGCATCCACGCCCCTCCCCCCGTAGTTACAAGAGACAGAAAAACCTACACTTCCCAAACTGCTTTCAACAGATGAAATAGAATACACATTTTTTGGTTCCATAACCCAAGACACCTTTCTTGAGTATATATGCCCAGAGGTGGAAGGCAACTGCAGTTATTCACTGCAAAACTTTAGCTCCTATTTTCCTTCTGTTACCTAGGAAAACTTCACTGTTGCACCTTATATACTCTTTCACACCTCTCTCTCCCAAAGCAGGAAAAAAAAAAGAAGTCAGGGACCCCCTCCCCCCAAATAAATAACTATTACAGATTTTCTTCCTAGTAAAGTAGTTCTATTTTATATGGACCAGGAGTTGTAATTAGTAGTGCTTTGAGTGAATTGTGCTAAATACTACTAAGAAAGATACCATTTATTATTTTTAAACTCTGTCCCATACTTCTAGTGAATGTTCTGTCAATAGTCCTTGAGTTGCAACTAGTTTATGTACTACTGTGAACGATAACCAGTATTTCGTTACTTTATTAGTTAGTTATCAAAAGTGATGCCTTGGAGAGGCTACCTAGAACAGAGGCTAGACAAAGGTAAAAGGATAAAGTAGGTACTTATTAAAAGACTTTCAAAGGTTCACCTTGGGCAGTGCAAAGCCTTGAGGAGGCTGCACCCAAGATGAATGACATGAGTTTTCTCAGACAGATATAAGTTTGGTCTATTTGCATACCAGAGGTCAATTGTCCAATTATAGCATTAGGTAATGAAGTCACATTCCCCCACTGTGCTACTCTTCTCAATTCACTTTTGTTTATACTTTCCAGGGCCTGAAGTAAATGGTGTGACCTTGATTCCCAGGCTCAGAAGGATTGTTTAGTCTGACAAAAATGTGAAAAAAGCTAACTGGAATTCTATTTAACATTCAGAATTATACACAAATGCAGTACAGAATCTGAAAAATATAAAAGTAAAAACTTAAGGCAGCAAAAACATGTAATAATTCTGTTATTTATTTTTGGACTGGTTTTCTGTAGGTCACCTAATAGTGTGAGAAACATAAACACTAAATAGCAAAAGCAAAAGTCATGATATTTTACTATTTTTTTTTTAGTATATGTTTTGGGTAGAAGATGTCAGATACACAGCTAGATAAAGGGAAGTGATCCTCTGCCTACTGTCTTCATCCACTGTTACCTTAAAATACGTTTTTTTATGCCCTGACTATTGCTAAATCACTTGGAAAAACAACACTTAACCTTTTATTTAAAATTATTTGCCTGGTGAAAGTCATGTCTTTTAAAATTAAATTGCACTAAGAATCATTCCCGTTTCTAACAGTATGAAACCTCAACTAACACTACAATTATTTCTTTTTTTACAAAATGTCAGCTTTACTGAAGGAAGATGCTGTTTGGTTTTCTTTCTATTCTCTCACTAAATTTTGATAGTTTAATCTTCTCTGCAAGGTAGGGCCATGCTGCATTTCATTCCTTCCAGGACACAAATAACATTGCATTTACATGTCCACTGAATATTTTTCAATATCCACTTATATTTCCATAAAAATGTTTTAATCCTTTCCTTCCCTGCCCAGACATTATAAGCCATGGTGACTTTAGGAACTCCATTGCACCTTTCTTTTTAAAGGATGGATTTATAAACACACACACATCAAAAGAGACCCTTAAAATCAGGAGCTTTTACAGCATCCTTAAAAATTCTACCGCAGATTCTATTAACATATTTCTGTTCTTGCTTGTCAGGGCAATGGAATATTCTACATTAATGAGAAAGGAGGCGCTCTCATAAGCAGGAATCTACTGAGCTGTAGTTACTGCTTTGTTTCTGAAAGTCTGAACACGCCTCAATTTGTAACTTAGTTGGGAATGTCTTACAAACAAGAATGTGTTAAAGAAATACATTTTAGGAATAGATTCAGAGAAACTAAAAAAACAGGATTGGAGGCATGGAAAAAACCCAGCAATATGACATGGAGTATTTTGGTAATGCAAAATTGCTTTTAATTTTTCTTTGGAAAAATTGCTAATCATCTGTGTTTCTCAACAGAAATTTAAACTTAAATGCTTAGCTATTTTTATAAAAATTTTCTCATATGTGAAAATTACATTTTTCATAAAATATCTTAACTACATGTTGAAATGATATCAAAATAGACAACATGACTTTCTATTAAAATACTGTTTTAAATTATATTAAAATTTGTCTCTCTTGATTGGAAATCAAAGTTAATTGAAATCAGCAAGAGAAAATTCTGATTTCCATAAAACAGCCTCGTGAAGAGCTATGAGATTTGAAAATTTTAATTGATTGACTAATTTGCAAAGGCAGCATAAATTTTCTGTCACCTGAAGATGACATGTATTGTTCTACATTGCTAATACAGCAGAGAAAGAGAGCAAAAATGCCTACACAATTTGCTAATGTTAAAGGGATTTGGTGACTACCAATATATTATTTCACTTTTATCTGCTCTTATATTTTGCTTCTCTATTTTGTTTGCATTTTTAAAAAAATTGAGTAGCGCAAGTTGTTTAGTTTAATTTAATGAATATTTGACTACTTCATCAAAAAAAAAGCAATCCCCAGCCTTTCTGTATTCTCCACAGCATAAGAAGCCATGCTGATAAAAAGGAGAGTACATTTTTTTAAGTAACTTAGATGTTCAGTGACTGACCTAATGATGCTACATGACAACTATGAGATAAGAGCTAATAACAGGTCCTATAAATTTAATAGACTTTAATCTTTAGTTACTTACAGTGGTTATGCCCAGGTATTTGTGGGAGCATTGAGAGTACAATTATCCATCTGTAGAAAAAAGTAGACATTTTAACTTCAAGGATAAGATTTTTTCCCTAGAATTTCACATTAAGGTGTTAGTTGAAGTCTCTATTTTTTTAGGAAAGTGGACAAAAAAAGTTAATTAGCTAACAAGGAAATGAATGGATTGATCCTTGTGATTAAAAAACCCCCCAAAAATAAAAAAAAACCAACCAAACAAAAAAACCCCAGTGCCATTTAGAATACCCTTTATCATTCTTCTTCCTTTCTTGGACTGAAAAACAGACCCTTGTAGGACCAAGACTGACCCATGAATACCCTAATCATCCATAAAATTTTTCAAGACATCCTATCACTGTAGACGAACAAAGGCACAGAGATTATACGTTTGTGTGATTTATAGGATTAAATTTTAACTAACCTGCAATATTCTGACAGAAATGTCCGATTTAAGTTACTCTGAATAAAACAGGAATATTCAATCCAAAGATTTAATATGAAGGGAAACTTATAGTTTGACTGCAATTCAGTCATGGCCAAGATTTATAATCTACATTTTTAAGAAGAGTACAAAAAAAAACCCCAGATGACTTTGTGAAAGATTTCTTGGGGCAAAATGTTACATACATAACAGATTTTTTTTTTTTCATAAAACTTTCCTGATTAATTTTCTCTATATCATTGGGAAAAAAAAGTGCCAGATATCTACTATGAATATATATATTTATAAAGTCATTCATAGTGGGTGTTAACAGAAATGACCAGTATAATGAAATGTCCAGCTCCAGTACAATTTATATTGATTGCTTCATTGGTAAATAATTCTTTTCCTGTAAGATATAGCAGTATTTCCATGATAGCATAATTCAATCAGAATTGAATATTGGGTGCAACCAGAATAAGGCTGTGAACAACTTTGAATTAATTACTTATCTTCGTAGACTCTTTTCAAGTTCTGACCTTTGTATCTTCATAGAATCACAGAATAGTTTGGGTTGGGAGGGACCTTGCAGATCATCATTTCAATCCCTTCCCCCTGAGCAGGAACAAATTTGACTAGACAAGATTGCTCATAGCTCCATCCAATCCTGCTTTGAACACTTCTGGTGTGCGACATTCACAACTTCTCTGGGCAACCTGTTCCACTGTCTCACCACCCTCACAGTAAAGAATTTTTTAATATTGATCTAAACCTACTGTCAGTTTGAACCTTGTCCTGAAACTATATGCTCCTGTGAAAAGTCCATCTTTCTTGGAAGTTCCCTTCAGGTACTGGAAGGCTTCAATTTGGTCACCCTGAACCCTTCTCTTCTCCAGGCTAAATGAACAAAATGCTCTCAGCCTTTCTTCAAAGGAGAGGTGCTCCATCCCTCTAACAATCTTGATAACCCTCCTCTGGTCTCATTTAACCAGGTCCATGCCATTCTTGTGCTGGGACCTCAGAGCTGGATGTAGCATTGCAGTGGGGTCTCACCAGAGCAGAGCAGAGCAGAGCAGAGCAGAGCAGAGCAGAGCAGAGCAGAGCAGAGCAGAGCAGAGCAGAGGGGAACAATCCCCTCCCTCACCTTGCTGGCCACGCTGCTTTCGATGCAGTCCAGGACACGTTTGTCCAGCACATGGCTGGGTCATGTCCAGCCTCTCACCCACCAGCACCCCCAAGCCCTTCTGGACAGGGCTGATCTGGATCTCTGTTCACCCCCCAGCCTATGTTGATACCAGGGGACTGGAATATCTTTTCATGATTTTTTCACCTGACTGCCATGACTTTTCAAATATCAGACAGAGTGGCTTGACAATTGCACCAGGCAGTTCCCTTAGGACTCTGACATGCATCGTATTGTGTCCAATAGACTTGTATACACTCAGGTTCCTCAGGGGCTCCTGAAGCTGATCTTTACTACCATTCTCATGCCTAGTTGTTTTTCCTTGCCTACATTATCAATTGCTGCCTTTATATTTTCATTTAGCAAGGTACATGCACATTTTAGAAAGAGAGGCAACCTTAACCTGATCAGTAATGAGCACTTACTGTGGTCAAAGCAGCCAAAAAATACCAGGAGGTTTGGGTCTGTCATTTTGTTTTAATTTTTAAAATAATTCCCAAATCTTTCTGTTTAGATATTTTTGTTCAAAGTCTGCTACTTCCGCTTCCCCAGTCTGCTTGGAACTGTCAGAGCTTGGGCTGCTCCAACCGGAAGGGTTCAAGATGGGGCATTTTGGCCAAGGGAAAGTTTTGTTTACTCTCACTCAGTGAAAATGGAAGTGGTCTGCCATGTGAAGCCATAAAAATCTGGCTTTGGGGAGAATTGATGCAGTGGTGCAGTTCCTTCACCTTTAGAAATAGAAGGGAGAATTGATCTCTGTCAAAAGAGGGCATTGCTAGCAATTGAAAAGGCTTATCTTTCCAAAACCTCTTGAGTTGAAATGTTCTTTATGTTTATAGTTTTGTAGAGATAAAAGAAACAAGCTTTGGACACAGAAGAAAGTTACAGTATTTTGCTTGAGAAATATCTCCTGTCCAGACTACTTCTAAAGGTAAAATAAAAGAGACATAGTGTGGGGTTTTTTTCAATTTTTTTTTTTTTTTTTTTAAGAGCAAGAGAAAAAGAAAGTAAGATTACTTAATTAATTTTGGCATTTTACCACTACAAATCCATAACTCTCATTGTGTTTTAGAAAAAAAGTTAGTCAATGAATATATATGTATACCTTAATTCCCTCTAGTTTTAGAATCATAGAATTATTGAGGTTGGAAAAGACCTCTAAGACCATCAAGTCCAACCATGAACTTTACACTACTGAGTCCACGCCTAAACCATATCCTCAAGTGCCACATTACATGACTTTTAAATACCTCTAGGAATGGTGACTCAACCATTTCCCTGGGCAACCCGTGCTAATGCTTGAACAACCCTTTCAAAGAGAATTTTTTCCTAATATCCAGTCTAAACCTCCACTGGCTTAAGGTGAAGTAATTTCTATTGTCCTATTGTTTTACTTGGGAGAAGAGACTGATCCCCATTTCCCTACAACTTTCTACCAGGTAGTTGTAGAGAATGATAAGGTCTCTCCTGAACCTCCTTTTTTTCTGGCTAAACAATCACAGCTCCCTCAGCCACTCCTCATGAGACTTACTCTGCAGACTCTTCAACAGTTTTTTTGCCCTTTTCTGGACATGCTCCACTGCCTCGATGTTCTTCTTGTAGTGATGGGCATTCACAAATAGCAAAATGGAAAAATTCATTTTAAGACACGGACAGTCTTCACAGCAAAAACAGAAGAGTGAGAAAAACAATTATCTTTACAGAAATAAAAATTTCTGATAGTGTGGAGTAATCTGGGAAATGGAAGTGTATGGCATAAAAAAGTCACGAACTGGAGTACAAAAAAAAATCCACAAATCACAAAACATGGATTGACCTTAGGACATTCTATTAACTTGAAAAACAAAGTAATAGCTACTACTTTCAACTACATAGGGAAGAATGAACTTTTGCTGCAAGGTTAGCAAACTGCTCCTAAGAAAGTAAGCAATATCCCATAAAATTGGAATTTTTTTCCTCATCACAAGAACTAAAACATAGAAATAAAGTGGAAAAACATCTACTGAATTCTTCCTAGGGGTTACCTTTAACTCCTCCTCAGTTGTTCATTTATAACTGAAAAAATGTAAGAAAATGCTATACAAATCAAGAAAAAATTAAACTAGCTACATATGATCCTGTATATACAATCATAACTGCGTATATGTAGATATGCCACAGCATAATGAGGTTTTCAACTTTGAATTATCAAAGTAATTTAAAATTTAAATTACGTAATTTTAAATAAAGTTTATAAATATCTATTTATTTAGGACTTACTCATAAATAGTTTGCTAGAAATCAGTATTTCTTTTGTCTGATATTCTTCATTCCACTAAACATTCTAAAAAAATCTTTAGTAAATGTACAAAGATTAATATTAGTGTTTAGTGAAGCATTTCATTGTATTACCAGAAAACAAAGAAAGAATTATGAGGCTTTGTCAGCCGTCTGTTTTCCCAGTTGATTCTGTCTATCTGGAATATTTCTTTAACAGGTGCCAATTTTCAGCTGGAAAATCAAGTCTATCCCTTTGTTACTTCAATATTACAGTGCCAATTTTTCTGACAGAGTGCTTTGCTATTCTATGCAGTTTTTCCTTGCAGAAGCTTGTGGAATTCTTCTCCAAAATGGCATTTTAAGAAACCAGAAGTCCAGCTAGTAGCCTTAGTAATTTTTTTCAGAATAAGGTTTTTCAATAAAGCAAATAAAATTCAGTCCAGTGAGTGTAGTTTGCAATGGGGGAAATTTGCATTTTCTCTTAGAACTTCAAATACCAGGGTTTTAATGATAATTGACACAAACCTAGGTGTCCCAGAACCCAACCCCTACAGCTCTTGGTACTGTCATGGTCCTCCTTTTATTGTTATTTTCCTCACATTTGCACAGCATTCCATTATTGATTTTCATTGCTCTCTAAAGGTGCATTTCAAAGCCTAGTGTATTGATTCAATTTGTAGATAACCCTTCTAAATTGCTAGGCATTTTCACAACCTTACCCTCTACCCTACCTCCTATTTTGCTAACTGGTATTGATACGTATGAATAGAAAAAAAACCAAAACAAAACAAAAACAACTTCATAAGGTTTTCTAGAGAAATTAAAGCACTCATATGTTCTGTATGACCACTGATGGATTTTTCTTAACATGTTCACTGTTAAAAGTTGAAGGGGGATCTACTTGGATTTTTCTCTGATTATCTTTATAGTGCAATGGTGGGTTTTGTTTTCAGTATAGTTTTTAAAATATTTTAGTGAATGTATTGGATAATATAATAACTAAAACTGAAATTATTTATTCCTAGGGCTATAAAATCTGAAGGAGAGAACCAAGACTAGTACTTCATTACACCCTACATTACATTACTTCATTACACCCTACATTTACCTACAATCTATTAATATATTAATAAGATTGCATGTAGATATTTTCTATTTGAATGGAAATAATTTCATTCATTTTTCTTTTCCATAATAATAAAAAGATTTTCTAGTTCTTCCAGTTCCATCCATGTATGATGTGGATGCTGAAATGTCGAACTCTTGCTACAGCGAGCAACCATGATACATTCAAACCTTCCTTCCTCTGAATTACTTTCTCTAAATGGTAATTGTTTTTCAGTTTCAAAGTGTCCTATTAATATTTTCTCTATAACATCATTGAGATTCCATTCTTTAGGTATCACACCAAAAGGCGTCAAAAAAATGTTGTCTTTGCCTTAGAGCTCTCTTAGAAATTGGTCTTATAAAATGCACAGAATTTTTTAAAAGAAGTGGAAACTAATTTTATCTTTAGGATCAAGAGTCAAAACTCCTTACCAATGTGATTAGAATTGCAAATGAGATCATTTGCCCTCAAGCTAAAGAACATTGTGTTGTATTATGCCAACACTGGAGTATTGTGTAAGATGAAGTATTTAAAAATCAGAATTAGCAGTCATTTCAATGATAGTTACTGACTTAGAATTTAGCCAGTGAAAGTAAGATCAAAATTCACTACCATATTTTTTTTTTTTAAATTTTTTTTTTTCTTCTTTCTGGTACACTCATAGAACTCCATGGTTTAGAAGCTATTCTACATTTTGTCTGCTGCATAGAGATCTTTATGTTAGAGACTGCTGGAACTAAAGAATGAATAGCAACTTAGTAGCAATAATAATTTTGTGTGTTGTGTCATGAGAAATGCTCAATTAATATTAAGAATACTATTTCAAGAATATTTTAATTACTGAAATTTGGAATAAAAAGTAAAACTCCATAGGCATTCAAATCAGTCAATATAAGAATCCTACAGTATCTGAGATCTAATATATGAAATGTTTCTACATCTGTATGAAAATGAACTCAACCTCTGTTCATGGTGTTAATCATTTTTGTTTCATATGCTACTTCACAGTATCCAATTTGTCACATAGAAGCTTGTGTTTAACAGAGTTTAATAGTACATTCAAAATAAAAAAGAACCTTTCTTGGAAGGAGAAATGCATTAATTTCTGGCAATTTAACTACCATGTAATTATCCTCTAATACTGTCTGGAAGGTAAAGAATGACAAATGGCTTTAATAAAGAGACATCACACATGCAGAATGAAGGTTTAGAAGAACTCATTCGACCTCCATTTTACCAGCAGCCTGTTTCAGCCACTAAGCATTACTAATAGATTCTTAGCATAATCTAGATAAACGGTTAAAATAATATGATATGATTCAAAGAGACTGAAAGGAGACTTTGAAAAAGAAGACACTTGCCCTAAAACCGTGGTGAGATTTTTGGCTGTGGGACACTTCACAAAACGCAGATAGTTATTAATAATTACATTTTATTTTCCGTATTTTACATACTTACAACCTTGTTTTTTCTAAAAGCCAAATGCCACCCAGACATTTTGTTTCAGCTCCTATATTGTAAATGGAATGGATCATTTAAACCACAAATATGCCTCTGTTTTCTCTAAAGAATTATGTATGTGAGAATCAATTACTGTAGCAGTGGTGCAGGATATTTTTCCTGCCCTTCTTGTCTCTTTCCATCACCTTGTGTAAGAAGCAATAGAAAACATAATTACCTACAGCTATTCTATAACTTACAAGACACTTCCATTCATCCAGGTTAAGTACTTGATTTGTAGTTTGGTAAGGAAGGAATATAGATAAAAGTGAAGGAGAAGTGTTAATTCAGGGCAGCTGTTGGCACTGTGAAATTCCTGAGTTTACCACTATTGGTTAAAGAATGAGCTCATTATTTATGCTGAGCTCAGTGGCCCCTAAATCCTGCTTGGTAGGGAGGGTGACCACTTACATTGATATGATTAGGTAGATGGGGTTTCAGGGAGCAGAGATTTGCCAAGGTGTTGGAGAAGTGCTGCAACTTCACATCTGTCCTTAGGAATAAGATGATTTTATACAGCCTTGGGCTCAGAGAAGAAGCCAGACCCCCAGGAATTTTATCTTTACCCCCCTCAGGTTGAAATTTAGCTCCTCCATGGGAGTGGCCATGTAGCTGTTGCTATCATCATGAGCTGCTGCTGCTGCAAACCATGGCCCTTGACAGCAGCATGTTGTCTTTCCTCTGTGACCAGCTGGGCAAAGAGTGAAGCCCATCTCATCCTGCTGCAAGAGCTGACTGCTTTCCATAGCATGACTGGGCTGAAACAAGGATTTCCAAGCAGCTAGAGTGTGAGTGTTTCAAACTGGTTTGTGGCTCTTTTTTCAAGGAAAAAGGTAATTCTTGCCTGAACCTGTTCTTTCAGTTTTTATTCGGCTTTCATGACTGAGAAAGAAGGGTCAGCGAGAACAGCACAATTCTCTGCACAGCTAGGAATCAAGCTGTACTCCTCCCAGCTGCATGGAGGGGAAAGCAAACAACAACTTCTGACATATGCTCTTCCCTGTAGTGCCTTACGTGAAATAAATGTTGAAGTTATTTCTCTTTGCACCTGAAAACTCATTATAAATGTTTGCCCCTCACAGTTCACATTTTTACTGTTGCCAATATGCATCTTTTGCACTACATTTAATGTTGCCTCCATCATTGCATCACTGTAAGTGAAACTGTAAGTTTTGAGTGAAGTGCAGTATGTCTCCTTGAAGCACAATATCTTCTCCTTGCCATGTCTGGTAATGGACATGAAAATTTCCTTCTTCCCCCAAGTCATTAAATGACCTTGAGGGGAAAAGGGTTGGAGCTTAAAGGTTATTCTTTACAGGCCTCTTTTATAATTTAATCTATCTAGTAAGTATACATGGTCTCATCTTGGGTAATGAAAACCCTATGTTTTGTAATCCATGTTGTGTGGTTGCGGAGTTAAGATTGATTGGCATGTGTCTGATTTGGTGGTATTAACATATGGATGGTGAAGAAATGGTAGATGGTGGTGTCAGAATAACTAGGAATACTGTAGCATTTTTAGTTTTAGAAACTGTTCAGTTAAACATTTGGAAGGGTGATCAGGGCCTACTTCTGAAATTCTGTCTCATGGTTTATCCTTCGCATACTTAGCTAGACTCAAAGGAATTATTAATAAAATTAAGAATTTTCAGAATTTGCTTTGTATTAATTTGAGGGGCAAGTAACTAGAAAAAATGGAGTTGGTGGTTTTTTCCTTAAAAAAATATCTAAAGTTCTGAGCCTGTGCATTACAGAACTTGTATTATGAAATGACAATTCTTTTCAATACCAGATAATTATATGCTGGGTGCTGTTTCTTCACTCAGGATAGAATCTAGCCCTCTATTTCATGTCATTTCTATCCTCACAACAACTTTTCAGTTGTATGCTGGGTGCTGTTTCTTCACTCAGGATAGAATCTAGCCCTCTATTTCATGTCATTTCTATCCTCACAATAACTTTTCAGTATAACTTAGCAGTGTGATATTTTGTTATTATTCTCTTCTAGACAGTTCAAAGCACTGTGCTGTTTGGAAGAGAAATGTCTGATTGTTAAACATAACATTTTATGAAGGAGATTGTCTAATTAGTCAAGAAACTGCCCTCTGAATGAGCTGCTCCTGTCCCTCTTTAAAGAAAGATGACACTCTTCTTTGATAGTTTGGACTATAAAGTAGTCCCAGTTTCATAAGCTTCAGGTCTAAAGCAGCCCCATTCAGATATTCAAAACCAACTAGCTGTTTCTCAAGTCAGATAAACTAAATTTTTGTGCCTTTCTATGTGTGTGCAATGAAGTTTTTTCAGTTGATCATTACTTTATTTCAGCAGCTATTGTTGAGACATTAATGAGACAGAAGATATAAACTGTGGTTAGTTTGTAAGAGTAAGTTAGATGATCTCTCTCTATATATATCCAACTTTCACTTGTATTCCTTCACATACATTTTTTTCCTGGTTTCTTTCCACAAAGTAAGCAAGTTAATGCTTGCTTTGTAATCACTTTCTTTCTTTTCTTAATTTTTAAGAAAAAAATAAGGTCACGTTAAGCAATTGTAAAATCCAAAAGCTCTCCATTAATTTATACACTTAGTACTTAATGTCTTAACCTTTAACAGCTGCTCAGATTAACCTAAAGTTATAAAAGTGTTTTTATAGTTTTTGAATTATAGCTTAAAGACAAGATCTTTTATCTATCATCTTTTAAAACAAGAATTCATATGAACTAGGTTAGTAGTGATTAAAATTTTGACACCAGCTAGTTAGACATTTTGGCTAAACTTCCAAGTTACACTGTTACGTAGTGGTGTAGTTTTGTACCCCAAGTCATCAGGCCCTGCAGCCCCCTAAGCTGATGGGATGTTGCTGTTGGACATGTAACAGCAGGTAGCTGTGGAGAGGCTGACTTACATTAACCATTGGATCTGTGTTTGGGCCACCAGAATGATGTGAAAAGATGAAAAACTTGTTCAAATAGCAGACATAGACAAATTTAGTTAATGGAGTCCTATGATATAAAAGACTTAAGAGCTTGTTGCTTTTTATAGCAAAGCTACAAGGTATTGAGGAGGGTAAACTTTGGCCATATGTTGAAAGTACTTCAGGAATTGTGTCTAATTTTGGTGAAAATGGAATGTTTTGTTTGCTTGTAATCCCAAAGGTTAATTTTGACAATGTTTTTTGCTTGAATATCAGCTGGTTTCTTTTATTAATTAAGTATTCAACTTGATACAAAACAATAAGAGTCTCGCTTAATTTACTGGGCCATCTGATGACAAACTTTATTAAATTTGGAACCACTCCATCAATGTCTTATAGGCTGTTGAAATTTACATTCAGCTCAGCATTAGGTGTGGACAGCTGGCTAACAGGAAAATACAGGAGCAATTGCCTACTAAGAGGAAACCTTTCTAAAGTCAAATTGCTTGGTGAAACAACTCAAATAGCTCTTTCAGAAAAGCCCTGAAGGATTTAACATGACTAAAGCCTATCATGTTCTACAGAAATTACTCTTACTAACCTGTAGGACTGAATACAAAGCACTATCCTGTCTGTTGCATTTTATATGCTTAATATTCTATAGAGAAAAAACCAGGATTTTTTCTCAAATTACTTCAGAAAAGTAGTAATTTTCTTGTAAATATTAATTGTATCTTTCTGTGAGTATCTTTTTTGTGTAGAAAAAAAGAAAAATTGAAGAAAGAAATAGCAGTTTATTTAAACTGCCAAGTTTTTAGGCAAGCTAATAAAAAAGTTAATCTTCTGAGACTGTCTCATTTAAAGGTTCTGTTTTCTATTGATGATAATTTTATCAGAAGTTAGCCATTTTGGTTGAAATGTTCATTGAAAGATACTTGCATGATCTTGTCTTAGAAAGTAGGACAATCAAAATCATTCACCATTTTGAAAATTATTTTTCAATGGCACACAAGTTAATTTGGAGAAAAAATAAAAAACAATCCCAAAATGAAGTGTGGAAGACTTTGAGACAGTAGTAGTAAGAGAAGATTTTTGTGAGGATAAGAAGATAGAAGCAAGATACGAGGAACAAACTAGGACTAACTGGATAAAGCCTGGTGTGAGGACTGGTCTTATAAACTTGTGTCTATATTCTGGACATGATTTCTGTGACAATAATGTTTGTTTGTACAGTGACAACAAATCACAATCAAATGGAGCTCAGATCATCTGTACATCATAACTACAAGTGTTAAAAAAACCCACAGAAATTACCTTTCTGTGCAATAGAGGGTTGATGCTGGCTGGATGGCAGGCACCCACCCAAGCTACTCTCTCACTCCCTTCTGCAACTGAACAGCAGAGAGAAATTATAAAGAAGGATTCATCGGTTGACATGAGGGCTAGGATAGATCTCATCAAGGCCAAACCACATTAAATTTGAGAATAATAATTGAATTTTATTAACAGCAGTATCAGAGCAGGATAATGAGAAGTAAAAACAGACCTCCAAAGATCTTCTTTCCACCCCTCCCTCCTTCTTGTCTCTACCTCGTCCCCCTCAGTGGTGCTGGGAGAAAGGGAATGGATGCTATGGTCAGTTCATCCCACATTGTTTCAGCTGCTGCTCAGGGAGAGGAGTTCTTCCCCTGCTCTAGTGTGGGGTCCCTCCCAAAGGAGACAGTTCTCCATGAACTTCTCCAACATGCATCCATTCCACAGGCAACAATTCTCACAAACTGCTGTAATGTGTGTCACTCTTCCAAAGGGTGCTGTCCTTAAAGAACAGCCTGCTCTAGCATGGGTCCCCACAGGGTCACGAATCCTACCAGGAAACCTGCTCCAACTGGGACTCCTCTCTCCACAGGTCTTCAGGACCCTGCCAGGACCCTGCCTGGCACAGCCTCCCACAAGGTCACAGCCTCCTCTTGGGTATCCACCTGCTATAGTGTGGGCTCTTTCATGGCTGCAGGTGGATCTCTGCATCTGCATGGATCTCCATTGGCTGCAGGGGCACAGCTGCTTCACCATGGTCTGCACCACGGGGTGCAGGGGAATCTCAGCTCTGGTGCCTGAATCACCTCCTCCCCTTCCTTCTCAGACCCTGGTGTCTGCAGGATTGTTCCTCTCATATGTTCTCACCTCACTCTTCTCTGCAATTACAACTCTACAGTAATTTATATTTTTCCATCTTAAGTATGTTACCACAGAGATGTTATCACTATTTCTAATTGGCCCAGCCTTGGCCAGTAGCCTATCTGTCTTTGGAACTGTCAGGGAGTGGCTCTGCTGGACATGCAGGAAACTTCTGACAGCTTCGCACAGAAGCCACCCCTGTAGCACCCCTGCTGTCAAAACTTGGCCAAGTAAAGTCAATACATATGTATGTTTTTATTTATTTTTGTGTGTGTGTGTAATAAATACCTAAGACTGAAAAGTACAAATGACAAATGACAAATTATTATGTTTATGTCCCATGGAGTGAAAAATAAGTACAAAAGCTTGCATCAATATAAAATGCTATTACTTGCTTTGTTTTATTTTTTGTTAGTCTCTAGTCATACAATGTAAAGTACATAGAATATTCTGTAAGTTACAAAAAGCTTTCCTTGAAGAATCTCATGATGCTACTTTTAGGCAGTCATATTTCCACAGTCTTTTAGGAAACAAAACAGATCACAGGAAATATAAACCTGATCATGCAAGTAATATTGAAGATCTCTATCTTATCCATATTTTGAGATGACTGCCTATTTCTTCCCATAGGCTGGGAGATAACTGGTACAGAAACATGAAAATCAGACAGAATGTCAATTTAAGTACATATCATGCTATTCCAATTTGAATTCCCAACTTTTAAATAGAATATTTTAATGTTTGAGAAACTGTTCTTGTTATTTGTGAAGAGTTTAGATGGGGTTATGATATAGAGCACCCAGGGAAATCTAGTCCCATGTTACTAGCACAGATACGTCTTATAGTATGAATTATAAATGAATTATAAAAAGAAAATTAATTGTAAATGTTCACTCAAAATGAACAGTCTCCCTTCATATAGTGTTTGGTTAAACAATGGATTTAAAGCTCATTGTCAATGTCTGTTGGAAAGGTCTCTGAAATCATTTGTTCAGCTCTTTTCACAGAAAAATATGAGAAAATCCTTTTATGAAAGTGAAATCTAACTAAGAGGTTGGTAATAAGACCAAATGATTTCAAACAGAAGAGGTGGAAAAGCTGCTTTTTTGGTGGGGGGTGGGGTGAGGATGGGGAAGAGGGAAGTTTGCCTTATAATTACGGCAAAAATTATGCTCTAGCTGTTGTACAGGCTTTGACATTGTTTGACATTGCTTTCAGAGCACTGAGTGTATTTCACATTTTCTGAGATTGTCATTTGGTGACATTAAATAACAGTGAAATCAAATAACAGTAAAATTTTGGACCAAAACACAAGATATACTCAATTACGAAATCCTTAGATTTCTTTTTTTGCTATGAATGTAAGGTCTCTTTTAGACCTTGTTAGATGACATCTCTTAAAAAGAGCCTAATTGGTCAACTTTTCCTACTGTGGTGATGGAACTGAGTGTAATTTGTACACAAAAATACCTTTTATATCCTATATCCTTTTATATCTTATATATTTATGGTTCATTTTTGTGCTTCTGAACACTTGCTTTTATGGCTATATGGCCTTGCAGAGTAAGGGCTTGAAAGCTCACTGATTTTCACCAGCCATTCTTAAAGGGAGCTATGTGAATGTTTGATTTGGTTTGTCACTGACTTGAGGGCCCATCTACATGTCCAAGTTCTGTGTTTACTTCTGTTAATGAGATAGCACATATATCTTGTTTATTATGTGATAGGAAATGGAATAGAGGGTTTATGTTCTTTGACACAAGGACAATAAATAAAAGCAGATGTCAAAATGCGTGACCAAGGGGAGAACACCAATCAAGATGATAGAATGTATTGACTTTCTTGCTTGGAAAGTGGTGATAAGATTAACTAAGCATAATAAACTGAAGAGGTGGGAACAAAAAGATTAGGGCTGGTAGTACTGATAAGCTGAGAGTTTCTTTGGAAATAAACATTTAGTTCACAGGTTGTGCCATGATGTCCCTTTGAAATGGAAGACTTCTGTTCTAGTGACTTTACAGACACTGATCTTGTCCCCAAAGACTTGAAACAAATCACCTGCCAGGAGAGGGAGAGATTCTCTAGATATTTGACACACCAGTTGAAGAACACATAGGCAGGAACAGCAACAGAAAATGGGACATAATCCCTTAATGTCACCAAGAATGAAACTGGTTCACATTGCATGACCTTTGCTGCAGTTAGTATTTGATGTGTCTCTATGAAGGAAAAGGTAGGAAAACTACAAAAAATCTAGTTCCAGAGCTCTGTTGGAACATCAGCTGTTTGCACATATAATATATATATGACCAGTGAACATAACAGTTCCTCTCAAGAGGTGGAGATATCACCAATTAAAAACAAACAAACTAACTAATTAACTAACAAACAAACCTCCAAAACAACCAAAAATAGATCAGAATTTAGAGTTCCATAGATGTCCAAGCTGAAATGGGATACCCTGAAAGAAGAGCATACATTCATCAGGAATCCTCCCCTTCCCAGCTGGTCATTTCTATCCTTACACTTTCTGCAAAAATTCCTGACACCAAGTGCAGAGTAGAAAGCTATGGGAATGACTGCTTGTTTCTCAATCCAATCTGCTTATCTCAGAAATAAGCACTCATAAAGGTGAATCGCAAGAGAAAGGACAAACTCTAACAAATTATAGCTCTGAATAGTTTATTGGGGAAGAAACACAAGTCTGTCTTCTTCAATTTTACTGGATCTCTTTGAACCAGAACAAGTTACCTGTGCGTATTTCATGGTGATATTGATTGAAGGGGAGACAGTGGTTATGACTGACCAGGAAGCTGCTGTAGTCCATTATGTAATAAGAAATAACACAGGTGCTTCTAGCTCTCCAGTTATTCTCTGATGACTCTCTCCTGTTATTTTTTATTAGTAGGTAGCAGTTATCTTGTGCTAGTCGTCATCCAATTATTTTTGTAACAGGAGAAAACATTCCTAATCCGCTAAGCAATTTTTTTTTTTTTTTTTTTTTTTTTTTTTTTTTTTTTTTTTTTTTTTTTTTGTGGGACAGTGTATTAGGTCTGGCTGGGATGGATTTAAGTTTTCCCACAGCAGCCCTCATAATGCTGTGTTTTATATTTGGAACAGGAATAGGGCTTCAGCTACTGTTGTGCAGTGCTTGCTTTCTCTCCAGTCAACCCCAGGCCAAGGTTACCCCATCACAGGCTGAGAATGGCAATATGAAAATACAAACATCTAGGATGGGCAGTTTTTCTGTTGAGAATACAATTACTAATATTTTTCTGTTTGCTTTTTGAGAAATATTGAAGCAATTCTATGCCATATGAAGTGCTAATGAGAGATGGAACTGTTCAACAGCATTTCAGTCCCAGAAGATGGGGATGAAACTGATTTTTTTCTTTTACTGTTCTTTTTAGTCCTTGTTCAATTATTGTTGGTTGTTCTCTAGTATATTGCAGAGAGGGAATGGACCGCCAGTGTACTCTGATATTGCACAGGCTGTATTTTGGATATGTTTTCCATATGTTTTCTATCTACTGTTGATTTTTTAAGCTGCCTAACAGCTTGGTATCTGTGGTAACTCATCAGTGAAAAAATATTTCAGAAAAGTTTATAGTATGCAGAATCATATTCAGAATGAATCTGAATTAAAAAAAAATACATTCTGTTTTGAGGTTTATATGTATTTTTATATTGGCCTAGAAGTTTATTTTTTTAGACCTAATAAACAGCATATTTCCATGGTTGAAAAACAGGAGTTTCAAAGCTACTGACATGTTTCAAAAATAACACTGGTATTGCTTCAGCTGTAATGTTTTGAGTAATAATTTTTGCAATCTAGAGAGAAATTGCACTGACGACTCTATATGCACTCAACCCAAATAAATCAGAACTTATTTGGTCAAACTACAATTTCACATGCAAATATTTTCAGTTTACACAGTGCACAAAATGACTGTGACCTCCAAAGGATGCATAAAAATGTTAATTGATATATTCCTGCCCTGAGAAATGGTGTGACAGCCAGTCTCATTTAGGCAACGTAAATGCTGCAGGTTCCTGAAATTTAAAAACTGGACTTTCAGATATAGATATTTAGGACAGAGTGTGAGAGCCTGAAATGTTACTGTTAATGGCTTAAACATTGCTGTGAAGGACATTTTGCCCACTATGGCAAAACTTTGAACTGTGAGTTAAGCCACCTGAGGGAACTTGAGGTAAGATAAAGTAATACTATTTTCCAGTTATCTCAGGTCTAGGGGAAGTAAACAAGGCCAAAGGGGAAGAATGCATCCACAAGAAGCCCAAACCGAGCAGCTGTCCTGAAAACTGGTTGTGGCTGTGTTTGGAGTGGGGGTGGCCATAATCCACAGGCCCATGTGCTGCTGCCAGGTTGGCACACACACATCCCCAATCAAGGGGGAAGGAGAGTTTTGGGTGTGTGATGTTACCTCTTGCCAGAGGAAGTGAACATCCATCCTCTGTTATGCAAACCAGCTCAGCTGTAAAACCCCACACCCCTGGAAGACTACATCCATGGGACATTGACATTAGAGTAGCTGAGAAGTGTCATAAACCATCAAAGGCCCCAAAGTGCTCCCCACACTCATTCCTGAGGTCTTGCACCAGAAGACTGCACGTGATTGTCATGGTTTGACACTGGTCCAATGCCAGGCACCCACAAGAGTTACTTGCTCACCCTCCCCTGCCACAGCTGAGCAGAGGAGAGAAGAAAAAAGAATTAACAAAGACTTCATGAGTGAGGTAAGGACTGGGAGAAACACTTCAAGGACAAAACAGGCTCAGTTTAAGTTGCAAAGTGAAATTTATTACTAACAGAATCAGATGAGAATAATGAGAAGTAAAATAAGTCCTTAAAACACCTTTCCCCCCAGCCTCTCCTTCCTTCCCCACAACAGTTCAGGGAGACAGGGTGTGGAGGTTTTGGTCAGTTCAACACTGAGATTTTTTTCTGCTGATCTTGGAGAGGAATCCTTCCCCTATGAGGCTGTGGTATCCCTCCCATAGGAGACAATTCTCCAAAAAAATCTCAAGCTTCAGTCCAGTCCTATCAACAGCAGCCAAACCACACCTGCTGCAGCGTGAATTCCTCCCAATAGTCAGTCAGTCCTCCCAAAAGTGCTGCAACATGGGTCACTCTCCACGGAATGCAGTCCTGCAAGGACAGGCTGCTTCTGCCTGGAAGCAGGGGCCTTCTCTGTCCACCAGGTCTCCCACTGGATCATATCCTCCTCCAGTCATCTACCCATTCCAGTGTGGGCACCTCCCCCATGGGCTGCAGGTGGATCTCTGCATCCCTCGTGGATCCCCACGGGCTGCGGGTGGATCTCTGCATCCCCTGTGGATCCTCATGGGCTGCAGGGGCACAGTTTCTTCACCATGGCCACAGAGGAATCTTGGCTCCAGCGCCTGGAACACCTCCTCCCTCTCCTTCTTCACTGACCATGTTGTTTCCATGTTGTTTCCCTCACATGTTCTCACCTCCTCCTCTTCTCTGACTAGAAGCAGAAAACCTTGTGACTTTATTTTGATTTTCTTTTTAAATTGTGTCATCGCAGAGGTGTTACCAACCTCTCTCATTGGCCTAGTTGTGGCCAGCAGCATGTCCATCTTCAGAGCCACCAGACATTTGTTCTGCTGGACATGGTGGGAAGCTTCCAGCAGCTTCCCACAGGAGCTATCTTTTTGCTCCCCCTGCTACCAAAAACCAGGCCATGCCAAACCAGCACAGTGATGCAAAGAGATGTGATTGATCCAGAGTCTGTTGCAAGAGAAAGTGTCAAGCTTTGCCCCTCCCAGGAGAGGTACCTGGCCCTTCCCATATGGTCCAAATGTATATGAATTAATTGAACTCTATGTTCTGTGGGACCCTTCCCACCAAGAAAACCAGAAGAGGATCAACAGGTCACCATTGGGATACACAGAGAAGTGTTATTTTATAATTAATCTGTCACTCCATCACTCTCGTTCTCTCCCTGCCTTTTTTTTTTCTCTTTCTTTCTCTCTCTCTCCTCCTCACATTTAATGTTAAATGAAGTCCATACTATTGACTTTGACATCATTTGTACCTTAATTTGGACAGAGGCATCTCTTTAGCAATTTTAATAGTCAGATAGTAACACCGAGGGAAGTATAAAACATAGTTCCCATTCAAAACAAATCCATTTAAAACATAATGAATATCTATTCATCTATCTAGATTTTTGGTTGAAGAGCCAAGACTCAAAATCCTCCCTAGAGATTTCCTAGGGGTTTCCTCCTATGAAATTTAACCAGTTGCCAAAATTGATGAAATGCTTGCTCAAGTCTCAGTCAAAGGATAAAATATATATTCCTTATGTTCTTGTGGTGGAATGAAGAGCCTTGTTCTATGAGATAAAGGAGCTTATTCCCTGACCTGTCTGTAATGGAGTGGAAAGTTCCTCCAAGATGTTTGTCTCCTGGGATCTCTGGGTGGTTCAAGATAGTAAGGCAACCTTTTCTGATTGGAAGACTTGGTTCTTGTGCCCCTTCTTTGAGAAGGATAAGACTACATCAGAGATGAGAACTGGAGAATCCCATACACTCCCTTTGCCTCTGTCTGTGGTTAGGCAGAGATATTTCTTCAGCATGAAGCTGTCTTAAGAATGTCTACAAGTAGATTACTTCTTTCATGCATCATAGAAAGCCTCTCATCTAATTTGTACTTTGAACACAGAGTAACTCCACTGGAAATACACTGGTGTCTCAGAGGTTAAAACGTTTTTAATTAATCTGATCACTGTTGTTGCCTGTAACTTAGATAAATTGCCAAATGTCATCAATTCTGTGAGACTTCACTAATTTTTTTTCTAATATGTTTGGCTACTGCCCTATTAATCCAGTACAAAGTGTCCAAGAAATCCACAAGTGAGAAAACTAATGCCTCTAGACCCTTTCTATATCACCAGTGAGAACTAATTTGACATTCTCTGGACTGTGCTTGGAATGGTTACCTTTCAATTACTGGGATTCAGCACCCAAAAAACTAATAGATTTGCTTAAATTATTTGTCTGTTTTTAACCTCCTGTCATATTTGAAACAATGAGCATTTCTCTTTGGAAAAACATAAATCAGAGTGAAGTCAATTGATTATACAAATATATAAAAAATTTTTGTGGACTGAACAAATTGCATTACTTCAGTATTATAAGGATGAATGTAGAAACCCAAGGATGAATGTAGAAATGCTTCAATGATGCCTATATCTCAAGTGCTAGTGGTCCTCAAGGTGACTAATCTGCCTGGGGAGCAGCTCTGAATGAAGATGAAGCAGCTCATGCTGAGTTTCTTAGAGGCTTGAAGTAGGGGTATGACTCACTGCCCTCCTAAGAGAGACTGTGGAGCTACACTGGGGTGCTTACAGTGCCAGATACTTATGAAAAAAGTCAAATTTGCTATGTGTGGCTGTCCTTGCAGAGAGGAGAGGCCAGTCTTTCTGCTTGACAGCAACTTTCCCTTTGCATGATTCAGGTATCCTCAGAATTTTTGCAGAGAAAGGAAGAGGGGAGGAGAGTGAGAGTTCACAAAGGCTGCTAAGTTGAAGTCTTCTCACATTCTACTATCAATGTTGTAACCCATTTGTATAGTTTCCTCATCATAATACTGATATTCTAACATATAATAATTTCCTTGTTAAATAAGGTTATTTAATTCTCTTACATTATTTCACCTTAAATACGATAGCAAAATATTTTTTATTAAGCCTGTTGACATTTTAAATTATTTTCCAGTCACACACTAAACATTGTGGAGAAAACACATGTAAACTGAATTTTTTAGAAGTTTATCATCTCCAAATGTAAAGGCATTAATAGCTCAACAGATTTGGAGTAGTGTCCTAACAAATGGTAAAACTTCTATAAAACTGTTTCAGCAATCACTTTTTCCATGTTACTTAGAATCATAAAAAAAGGTGAGCACTATTCAAGACAGTCAGTCAATGAGCCAGGCAGACCACGCCTACAGAAGCCTCACTCTTATATGCTGTTTAGTTTTCTTGGCTCCTAAGTGGGAACAGGAACAGAAAATCAAAAACATCACCAAAGAAAACACTCCAGCATGGGGTGGGGGGACCGTGGGGGCACTTTTGTGCATACCCCCAGATCCTGGTCACTCTATCTCTGGATATGGTTTTACATGAGTGCGTAGTGCAGTTCTCTTCCACATCCAGTTTTCCCTCCTGCACATGCCAGGGCACAGAGGAGGTGGGGCAGTATGTCTTAGTCTATGTCCAGCATGTAGGCAATGCGAGCATCTAAACTTGACATTGAAGAGTTTTGAGGCCTCATCTTCTAGATGTAACTTTAGTATTTTGCAGTCAAGCTAAAATTTTGCACTTGAACACAAAGAAACAACTTTACGTTCATCCAGAGCCCAAAAGCAATACCTTAATCATAAACTCACATTATTTCAAACTGTGCAAGCATGTCCTATTCACCTCTTCTTCACTCCCTCTTCTTCTGTGGCCCCAGAAATGAGTTTTCAAACCCACACTGACTTCTGATAGAAATAGAAAGGGCAAAAGGAAAAAAAGAAAGAGCAAAAGGAAAAAAGCGTGAGTTCCATTTTAAATCAGTATGTCTGGGTTTTACTAATCTCAAAGTGCAGGAATTATTTTATTTTAAACATGGTGCAAAACATGGTGCGATTGCTACTTGTTATTATTCACAATACAGGCTCATTTTAGAAGTCTGAAAAATTTTGAAAAGCAAGTGCAGTTAGCATTCAGTGAAGAGGAGGTCCAAATTAGGATTGAGTTGTCTGTTCCTGTTACACTGGGATCACAATGTATAGGGTCAGATTTCTTCATCCTTCTATCAATTTTATAGACACATAACTCCACTGATTTTTATTGGTTACTTGCACATGAAAGGAGTGAGATGCAGCTCAGTAGAGTATTTTGTAAGGCAAGGTCTTGGCTCTCCTCCACCTTGTATGCACACTGCTGAAATACAAAAAACTCTGAAGTCAGTATGAAAGTGGCAAAACACTCACTAATCCCAATGAGGTGAAGTGGAAGCCAGAGGTGGCTCTTTCCAATCCTTTAAAGGGGTATAGCTTCCCTCAGTGTTTTATTTTGTTCATTTTTTTAAAAAGAAAAGTTGTCCTTTAAAGAATTTTAAGAAAAAGAAGAAATGTAGAACTGATACTTTGCTGTGAGCAGATATTGACTCTGAACAGAAGAAACAAAAATTAAGATATTCACTTAGTGTTTGTAACTTTACTCTTTGTTTCCTTGCTGCTGAAAAATTGATGATGTTTTATGTCTAGAAATTGATTCTTTTAGAAAAAACAAAATTAACTTATGTATTTCCCTGGTTGTACTGATATATCTAAAGTTGTAATTTCAAATTTTGAAAAAGCTAAAAATGAAAATAGGTAGTGGAGTATACTAGTGTGATTCATAGAGAGTGCTAATGAAAGTCAGGTGAATCAAACTCTTCTGAAATCGGTGTGCTTGTCTTTGTCACCAAAGTCAACACAATCATATAATAGGAAACAAAGCATTTAATATCTCTGTCTGGCATAAAGTAGCTCCAATTTGGTTAGCCTTGACCTTTGTGAGATTTCAGTTTGGATCTATTTCAACTTGAAAGGCTTGAACGGGAAAGGACAGATGGCTGTTTGATGGAGCGATATCAGGGTGGAGTCTGACATTTTCCTAATCCTGTGTCATTCAAGTTGCAGCACCTTGTCATTCAAATCTCCCTTGTCAAACTCAAATATCACCCAGCTCTTGCCTTATTCTTTATTTCTCTGAGAGTTGATTAAAATTTGAACAGTGAGGTGCAGGAGGATGCCTTATGACTTTTCACCTTATCTCTTGGTGAATTCTTCTTCTGATCTCCAGTTGTTTGAGACTGCAGAGCCAACCACAGTCCAGATATAATGAAGGTGATTTTCTAAATATTCCTCCAACCTCAAATATTGGCACAAGAAAACACTAGCTAACAAATTAAATATTTATAATACAGCCAGAATAAAGATGAAGTAAAGGAACAAGTACATTTTTAAATGACTTTCTGCTCTGGGAAGATTAGGGAAAGCTATTGAAAACAGCACCCTTGTTAGCTGTGCTCTTCCCTATTTAGAAAAACATCATTGTCTAAGCAGAATAGCCTATGGTTTTGAGGCTTTGGGAAGCAACTAATGATACTTATTATTTAAATATGAACCATCTAAAAATATTTAAAAAAATACTAAACAAGAAATTCTATATCAAGAGAGCTATAGTATTTTGAGAATCAACCCATAGCATTAAATCATGGTGTCACACTGAAGTAATGCCAAAAATCACAGTTCTTGTACTATGATTTAAATGTAAAACTGTCAGTTGTAGCTACCACAGAAGTGTATCATATATTGCAGGGTAGATGAGAAGGGTGTATTTAATTTTTCACAGCATTATCATCCTGCTGTGGTGCATATTTAGCCAAACTACAGAAGCAGTTACATTTAATTATGTGCAGCCTAAATAACATCTATACAATTGAAAGTAGAGACGCATTGTGTTTCAGTTGGTAGCAAGATTTCTGTAAAACTTGTTCATCCCTTAATTTTATGAGTAGTCTGAAGAGGTGCAGATGTGTGGCTTAAGTTGTAAAAACTAGATGCTCAGGTAGCAAGAAGTTTTTAATTCTTATTTCAGGCTGAGTCAATTCACCTTAAATTTTTCCTCAGTGACCAACCAAAGCTTAGACTGTGCTTAACTGAAGGATGATTAATTGACAATCAGGAGAGAAGTGAAGCTAGCGACACCAGGGAAGTATGTAAAAAAAGGTATTTTTATCCCCTTTTTAATTATTTTTTTTTTTTTTTTTTTTGTCCGGAAGCCAAAGAATATAATTTTCAGTAGGCCTCATACAGAGTTGGAGCTTAAAGGGGTAAAGTAAGCTGTTCTTTGCTTTGTTGGAACTTTTTTTTTTCATAAAATGCCTAATAAAATGAATGCTTTTCTCTTTTCAGGATAGTTTCACAATGAACCAGACCTTTTTGGCTAGAGATTTAGAATATTGCAAGGTACTTTGAAGAGGGCAACAAAAAGAGGAGTCAAAAGCTGCATCTACAAAACACTTAGGCAGTGGCTGTTCATCTGTCAGGTAGAAGGAGCGAGAGGAAATTCATTTCAAAATGCTCCAATATTTGCACTAACTTTCCCTTTTTTTTCTGGGTACAATTTAAAGGATTGCATTTGATCTGGTCCTACAGAGGATTAAAAGAGGATTAAGAAGATGAACAAGTCAGTTGATGGAATTTTACCATGGATTTCAACAAGGCCAGGGATTTCATCTCCAGTGATTGCCCTCTGTAATCAGAAAAATGTTCCTCCTCTTGGGCCTGTTACAAAGGACAGGATCAATTTGCAGTTAAACAATCAAATACCTAGAAGCATAGGCAAACTTAACAGCAGATATGAAACCATTTCTCTCCTCCCTTATGAATGTGAATAGCAGAGAAGCCTCTGACTGTGCAACTGTGCACAGGCTGGTTTGATATCCAGGAGAGAGAGGAGCAGGGGAAGAAGAGAGCAATGGTCCTTGCAGAGAATTCCTTCATTCCAGAGAGGTAACCCCAGGCTCATTAGTGACTAAACAGAAGTCCTTGGGCTACAACATGAGCAAGTAACAGTAGATTAAATAGTTGACCTGATAAATTGTACGAAGGAGCTGTATTGGAGAAGTACAAGAGAGGTCAGAGACCCAAACTAGAGACCCAAAACTAGAACTAAAATCCTCCCTTGTTTGTAGGATGTGTTGCTTCTCACTTCTTGGGAGATGCTCAACACAAGGGTTTGTGATCTCAGAACTCATTCTGCAGAAGCATGGTATATTACCCTCTTCAGATTTTTTTTTTCTTTTTTTTTGAGAGCTGTGGTGAGATGTCTCTCTCAGGAGGCACCAAAAATCATAGCTTCTTACAGATCAGCCAGTGCCTTGTCCTAATTACCCTTTTCCTTCAAAATTTAATAGTATTTTACTCAATTTGTTGCACTTCCACAACAGAATAGCCATGTCTCAGATTACAACTTTACCTGATATCTTGATGTTTTAATGTAACTTTATCAGATGAAATATTTTTTATTTTAAGCTTATCAAAGAAACAGAACAAGATTAGTTAAAATAGGGTAGGTTGAAACGGGATGACAGATCCTTCTGGTCAGTTGTTAAATTTAACTATTTTAGATTGGCAGCCTAAAGAGATTGCTTTTTCAGACCTACAGAGATTTTTATTTTTGGTATCTACAAAACAAGCACATACATTGCTGTTTATAGAGAACTCATGAAATTCTGGTTGTACTGAAGTGGGTGACAAAACTTCAAAAGTGACAAGTTGTACCTTGATTTAATTAGATGGGCTGGCACTATTTATCTTGTAGAGCAGAGCATTTTTTTATCTGAATGGAATAGTATTTTTATTATCTTTTTATTTGGTTTTAGTTTTCCTGTGAAATTTTCACTTTTCACTTGATTTGTTTGAGTGTAGTGTGAAGAAAAATTCTAAATGCCAGGGAGAACTAAGATTGCTTTAAGAAGATGGAAAAGAGAAAACCTATTTCAGTAATTTATGCTTTCTAAAGGAGCACTAGTCGAATTTTTTTCATAATAGAACAAAGAATGATACCTTAATTGAATATATTAATGGGTTAATTTTCTTTATTTGTGTAGTAATAAATTAGAACCTAATTTTTATGTCCATTAATAGATTGAAGGTAAATGTACTTTCAGATTCATAATGACATCTAAATGCTTTTTTTTCTCACCCTGATTATGTATGAGTATTTCCTTTTAATGTAATGCATTCATTATATCACTAGAAAAGGATTATTATTCAATTGAAGAAAAATGTATTTGGCTTTAAAAGAACTTTGGCATCATATTTTTTAAGCTTCTTCAGATGCATGATGTATGACATAAGTTCTCACATGTTTGTAACATCCTCTGTAATTCAGAATTTTAATATTGTTCCAATCCTGTGATTTTTTTAAATGTACTTGTAATTCTTTGCAAATTTAAGATAAATTCCTTTGTTTAAGCTAGCATTTTTTGCTAGATTTACCCTGATGTAAATCAAGAAAGATGATTACTGAGGCAAGGTATTGTTTCAGGTCTTGCAGCATGGGCCTGGGGTGCCTGTTTCTACAAATTTTATTTGACATAGATTTTTCAGGAATTACTCTGATGAGTTTCATAAATTTTTCCAGGGCTGATCAAGGATAATTTCAGTAGAAAGTCTACCTAGTCACAAATAGAAAAGGATTTGCAAAAATAGGATTATTAAATGGACATTCACCCTCCATAATATCTTTAGGAATTATGGAGGGAACACCTCTAAAGATGTAAGCACAGCTATCTGAATGTATTTGAAAATCCAACTTCTCATTAGGCCAGCAAGCTCTCACATACACAAGACTCTTTCTGAAAATGAGACTAAGCAAAGACCCACAAAGATGACTTCTGAACTCAGTGGAAAACAACCTCACAGGTAATATACATGGTAAAGGATACTCAAGGTGCAATGGTTTTTCTGGGAGAATTGGGTGGGATGGCAGTGAAGTATCTCAATATCTTTGTGGGAATGGACCTTACAGACCTTACAGACAATTGATTCTGGGGTGCGCAATTGATTCTAATGCTAAGAGTGGAAGGCACAAACATGCAGTTTCTGCAGTTTTTCCAGCCTCATTTAGGTAAATATTCTTTCCTGAAATTTCACGTCAGCATCTACAGAAGTCTGTGATTTTCACATGATTTAACATCACCTTGAAACTCCTGTGGAAATTTTTTTAAATTAGCAGGGGAGAAATTTGACCTCACTTTTATGAGGTAAGAGACAGCCTTTCTGTTCTTTAAGACCTTAAAGCTTTACAAGTTTACTTTCTCTTTGAGATTATTCTCTTAAAGAAAATGAACTTGTGTATGTAAAGAAGGGGGAAAATACAGTGGAAGAGTTCAAAGATTAAACAAGTTGCATAAAGACAACATTTTTTCTTCTACTTGAAAATCCATGGGCCAAGAAAAAGAGTGAGAGGATGAAGGGGACAGCTGTATTTGTTTCACAAGGTCTTTCCCTCTAAATACCATGGGAGTAATGAGAATGGAGAAACATTACACACAGGGCTTCAGCTCGTAATTCATTGTCTTGTTCATTAAGGTCAGGAGAAAATAGACAGCACACTGCATGGCAAATATGTTAAAAACTCCAATAAAATCATATTAGACAAATGCATTACAGGAGGGAAGTGATTTGAGTTGTATATTATCAGGGCCTACTGGGGGAAAAATACTGTCATATAATATGCTACTACTGCCAGTGCAAACAAATAATGCTGGAATCTTTACAAAAATCCTCCTCATACCTCCCTGGATTTAGCTCACATCCATAATTAGTTGTATGTTAAGACAAGGCAGAGAGTTCTGCCATGCTTCTGTGAAAATCTCAAAGTCACGGCTCCATATATTATTTAAATAAATGAATGGGTTTCAGTAAAGTCTCCATCTGGATACATTTAATATAATAAATCATATGAACTCTGGGGGTTTTTTGGGAATATGATGTCATCACAACCCTTCAAGAGAATTATTCTCTGCATCTCATTTCTTATTCTATATATTAACACAGAAACAGCTGTCATTCTGATGAATGTTCTCAAGATACTCAAAATAATGGCACATGAAAGTATAGCCAAAAATATTTGGCATCCACTGCAACTCATTAGTGGAGTTCAGCATCATGATCAACATTTAATGAATTATGATCAATTTTAAGTTTCCATTTTTCATCTCATAATGACTGGCATGCTAAATCTTTGACAAAATAACAAAACAGGCCTCGTGCAGGTTGTCATCAAAGTCTGTCGTGGACTGAAGACTCTCCTACACCATGAACAATCGAAATATAGCAAACTGGAATGGGCACCCCATTCAAAGAGTTGTTCTAACTCTTTTTGCTCTAAGTATAGGAAAGAGACTAAAGTGCAAAAAATAAGTGTTAAAATATTAATTTTGCTAATATGTGACATTCATTATATGGAAATAATTCAAATATTGGTGGCAATGAGATTAGTTCCCCCACTAAAACAAGGTAATTTCTATGTAGCCAATATTCTGTTGACTTTCTTAAGGCATTCTCTTCTCAACTTGAATTTCTCTTCTGTAATTTCATTAATCTTCATATCTTCTTTATTTATGTCTGCAACATGAAAACTGTGATTTTATATCCTTGATGTGTTTTGTTTCACAAGAGATAGATGGATTACATTATCTATTGCTGACATTGAAATAGTTGGACTTTTAATAAAAATGGTGGCTCCCCTCTTTACATTAGTCTTTTGAAATAGTCAAGTAAAGGAATTTGGACTTGGAAGAAATCCCTGCAAACCAGTACAGCCTTTGTTTTCATCCAGGTGAATGCTAATAGCTTATAGGTTAGATATCTATATCTACCTTTCTACAAGGTAATAATGCTACCTTAAGGCTTGGCAGATACCTCTTCAAACATTAAATCCTTCAAAGACTCTCATGCAAGCTCTGTTGATGTGGTAGGGATTTTTATTCATATCACATCTATATATGATAAAGCTTTTTGATGAATAAATTTAGAGTTCATATCTTTATTGGAAAAACCTACGTGTGCCAAAATCAGTGTGCAGTTAACTCAATATTACGGCAGCAAGTCTCTCAAACTTGGAAATTGATGATGGCAGTGATTTCTATTGCACTGATTGTGGTTACAAACAATCTAAGCCAAATCCAAATTCCAGTGTATTCACTCTGTGTGTTGCCTCCTAAGAGTGTTTTCCTAATGCAATATCTGAAGCTTGTATTTAATTTGTCTTGGTGGAGGTAATCAAAAAGGAATTTAGCTTACATATTTCCTTGTCAATATTGTCAGCAAAACTACAACCTTCTAGCAAGGAAACCATTACAAAATCTTAAAATGAGCGAGAGAGGAGACTGATGCATACTGCAAGGAACTGGCTTATATGTGCACTTATTTGCACAGTCTTGAAGGTAGGAAGCACCATTATGAATGGGACAGTGTAGCCAAAGAAAGCCTACCACCAAAAGTGAGGGAAGCGAGTGGCCAGAAAAAGAGAGGAAAACCAGTGACAATTCTCCTGATTCCCACTGCCAGGAGGATGCACTTTGAGAACATGTTCATTAGAAACCTCAAAGGTATCTTCTTCCCTAAAATTATTTTCCTGCTATTTACATTCATGTAAGTATTAGGAGTCCACAATACCTTTTGACAATGAATTTACATGAAACGCTTAAGCGCAGTAGGAAGAAAAATTTTCTTCCTCTTCATTTGTAACCTGCTGCCTCATCGCTTCATGTGATGTCCCCTTCTTTCTGCATTGTGTAGACAGTGATTAATGCTTAACTTCTCTTCATCTTCTTTATGCTGTTTGCAATTTTATAACTGTTTAATCTTCTTTTCCCTCAATCATTCTTTTCCAGGCAGGCCAGTACAGATGTATTTGCTATAGCAAAATCAGAGAGCATCTCCTTTAGCTTGAATGGTTTTGTTTGGACACAATAGAACAGCATGGAAACAGATCACTATGTGCAGGTTAGTAATACAGGAGAGAATTTCATAGTTCTGGACTCTATTTTTGTGTCCTGTGAACCATCAAAGATCAGCTGTGGTTCTGTAATATACTATGGGATGTGATGTTGTATAACTATTACTGCCATTTACTGCACTGTGAAGCCCTTTCTCATTAAGGGGGTGCATCACTGTGCACCCTGAGTAGGCTGCTATGGATTTGTTAAAATATCCGTTATGGATTATTACATGGGAAAGCATGTGGGCCATAATGTTTTATTCAGCGAAATTATCTCACGGGTACCTGGGGTTTGAATGAGGTGCTTAAAGAGGAAGATTTGCTTGCTGACAAATACCTTCCCTTTTTTGTGTGTATTAAATTAATGGGAACCATATGGTGAAGTACAGAAAAACCCTGTGTTAATATCCCTTGCTAACTACAGCCACCTGTTATAAAGGCCAGACTAATAGCAGGCCTGTTGGTGGTTGCTATTAACATATTCAGTGCCTTTCTCACTTTTTTTTGGCAGTCATAGAGAATGATATGTCATTCGTAAAACTGAAAATTCTGTGGTTAGTTTTTTTAACAGATCCTGAAGGCCAACACGGGCCACCCATACATAACCTTACTATTTAAAAATCTGCTTGTTTTAGTTTTTAATCACTTTATTATAAATTTGTTTTGTGTTTACATGGCAGTCAGCTAAAAAAAGCTCATGCTCACTTATTCTCAAGTTTCGACATGAATGTGTTATTTTCCACTGCCATCATATCCCACCTTCTTTTTCTCTGTGCACTGTTCTTTTTGATCATCCCTTAGCAAATTTGATTCTCTAATTTCAGTTGTTTGTCAACATGCCAGAAAGTTGTACAAGTGGATTGACTGGTAAATTAATAATTGGAACCTATTGAAAATGTGAACTCATCCCTTATAATCACATCTGTTCCATCAGGCTTGTTCTTGTGATAAATAGGCTGCAGAATAATTATGTGTAATGAGTTTCATGTACTAGTTAACCATTATTATTAAGGTAAGCAGCGCTCTCGCTTCAATATGTATTTGAAGCAGTTCTTGTGCTTCTCTGTCAGACTTAAAAGTCACAGGAATGAATTTGTAAATAAAAAGGGTAGAACTAGCTTATCACTCCTTTTTATCTGTTTGTCTCTACTCCTTAAGGTCCACCAAAATGAAAGAAAAGGAACAAGCTAAGAATTGTTAAAACTAGCAGGATCAAGAGTGTGGCTGGTTTACAGCCTGACCAGTCTGTCGTTCAGTTGCTGCCCAGACACTACACCTTGCGAGCAGCAACAGTCAGGGACAGTATTGAGGGGGAAAAAAAAAAACCCAAAAAACCAAAAAAACAAAAAAACAAACAAACAAACAAAAAACCAAAAAAAAAACACCAAAAAACCCCACACATATATTTTAAATTTTATTTATTTATTTATTTATTTATTTATTTATTTATTTATTTATTTATTTATTTATTTATTTATTTATTTATTAATGCTGGCAGAGCAGAGAAGCATGACCTGGAAGTGTGGGCCTGGAAATTCTGCGTAGGTGTTCAATTCCTGTGAGAATTTGCCAGGTCAGGTTTGGAAGTCTCATGTCTTCATTGAAATCAAATTGCACCCCAGAATGTAAATTTGTGTAACAATGGGAAGGAGTAGAGTTTCTAGTGGCCATACCATCTCCCTAATTTATATTTTTTACATGGGCTGTAACAAAAAACAGAGAGAGATTTAGGGACAAAGATAGGGATCTGTTTCCTATGTCCGATTGTCTCTTTTCACCTTGAAACTTGAGTGACTTTCCACCTCAAAACTTCTGCTGGCTGGAGGGATCATATTTTTGCTGAGACCCATAGTGACAGTTGCACAGACAGATATTTAGCTGTGTTAGAGATAATGTTGTTTAAATTTTCAGTATTAATAATTGTCTGCCTTTGTTGTTTGCCTCTTCAGCATGCTGGAGGCTGAAGATATTTTTCTTGGCATGTAATTGTTGCCTTTTAATGTACAGAGGTGATAAATTCTTAATTCAGGCATGGAAGTCTCCCTCAGAAATGAATATCCCTGGGCTATAACCCCTCTTTGAGCTGTCCTTTTTTATGTGCCATTACTATTTTCTTATCTTAGAGAGTTAATATGATTATGAATACATTCAAGATTGTGATTTTTTCTGATAGTAATAAAAGCTACACAATATAACAAGTATCTAGAGGGAAAGTGGATGACATAATTTTTCTGCTGTTTTTGCACATTATAAAAATAAACACATCTTTGGTGATGCTGAAGTACTTTCTGAATCAATTTTAAGTGAGTGAAATATTTGTATTTTGGAAAATTGCAATGTAAAAAAAGTCAAATTTTTCATTTGGACTTTTCCAACTGGAATGTTTAGTTTACTATAAAGTTGAGAATTAGTCTTTTATATTCCAAAAATTACAGTCCTGTTTGAACCAAAACAAAGGGTAACAAACAATCTTCTTCACCTGAAACAAGGCTGCTTTTCTCCCCAGCTTTTCAAATTTCCATATTTTTAAAGAAAGGTAATTTTTTCAGGTTGTTTTTTTAAAAAAAAAATTCCCGTTTGATTTGTTCAGAACTCCTAGGGAAACAAAATATCTAATATATAGTAAATCCTATTCAGTAGCTGATAGTGCCAGCTTGTGCTGACATTGACACTTGAGCTGTGTAACTTGCTGTTCCTCTAAAGATCTCTTATGTTCTCTGTTTTCAAGCATATGTACTTATGACAATGCCATACAACTGTTAAGGACAGATTATTAAGATAATTAAGAAGTGAAAGGTAAAATATTCCCCCTTTTCATGAGAGTTAGCAATATTATATTCCTACTCCATGCCAAATACTCTAAGGAGCACTCAATTTAAGACAATTAAAAGATAAATTATTCATAAGTGTAACTGAATTCCTAAGGTAGTTTATCAACAGTTACCAAAATACAAATATGGTAGAAATAAATGCTATAAATTTTTCTTCAATTACATTGTATATAGTTTTCATTATTGTTATAAATTAATCTCTGCTTCTTTTTATGTATAAACAGAGCATTTTATCTTATAATATTTTCTTCAGATATTGCAATATTTTTACATGGGTTAGTTTTAAATGTATATTTCCACCTTCATTTTATCATCGACCTTGTGTATGCAGGCAGAGACTATTATTATTGCTTTCAATGTCTTTGCTATTTGCTTAATAGCAGGTTTCAGTTGATGTGACCTTTTACTTGATAAAAAGAAAATACTGCATCAATGGATTGCTATCATCAATAGGATACAATTAATCAGGCAATGATTTAATGAAAGAATAATGTCAGGAGAACTGTGTTGGAAAAGCTATTTTAAGACTTGGAGAAAATTTTATGCAAAAAGCATATGCAGAAGGTAGTGATTTCATTAGCATAGTGCTTAGGAGTTGACAGCTACCTTGATTTTCTTCTCTTTTCTCTAATTTTATGCTTAAGTGATCATTGAGGTAAGTGATGTGAAAAAGAGAAGCACCTCTCTTTTGTCTTAAAAAGATGAAGCAGAACATTTAAAGAGTAAAAGGAGGTTTCAGTCATCTGCTTCCCTAATACTGTAGATGCCAAATAAAGAAAGCTGTGACCTCCATTAACTGCGGCATGATCTTTGACTTGCTATCTAGGTAGTACTGGTTCCAAGGAGTTCTAAGCAGGTAACAAAAAGATGCCCTAAGCATTGGTTTTAAGGGCATTGTTTTGTAATCTTAATGACCTCTATTTTAAATAAAACTGCTAAAGAAAGTAATCAAGGGTGTCTTGACACCAGTGGAAATAGACTTTACTATGAAAGTATTGTGTCCTGAAACACTACGTAAAAATGCTACATATAAAGCTTTCAATCTGCCTTTTTAATTCCTTTTGTATCTTATCTTTAATATTACTTCTTCATTCATATTGAGAATATCTCTCTTCTCATATTCATCAAGAAAGAATTAACATCTCATCCCAGAAAAATAAAATACAGCTGGACCAACAACCATCATTCATTCATTAATCAGGTTTTCAAAAAAGGAAATACCTGCCTGAAATCGACTGTGCATTTATACAACTACTCTTCATTATATTATGGCCAGAAAATATTCTAAGGACCTTTTGTTGTAATAAGAATTGTAAGTGCATAATAAGCATAGTCTCAGAGTCCAAAAGCATGCACTTTAAGAGGTTAAATGAGAGAAATATCACATTGATACAGGAGGACAAAAGTATATCCCTCTACGGCTCCGGAGAAGAATCTGTTATGCCAAAGGTAGTTTGTGCTGGCAATGGGACTGTGTCAGCGGGCTGAAAGGCATAGGTTGTTTCTCCCATGAAGCACAATGGAGATATGGAGAAGAGAATTACATGGAGTGACCAATAAAACCAGTTTAGGTAATTATATCCAAAGCCAGGCTACACGAAATCACACTCCAACTAGAGTATTAAAATGATAGTATTTTTAAATAAGAGTAATGGTAGGAATTATAATAAGAATTATTATGGTGCTAGAAGAGCACACAACCGAAAACATTTCTTTTCCCTTTGACCGTATGGGGTTCATTCTGGGCATTTAGAGCATGGTGGCTTTTAATTTTCAAATTTCAGACTTCAAAATCCCAATTTCAGGCTATGAAACATATGGAAACATACTACCAGTCATTAATTCAGTTGCTTCCCAGACACCACACCTTGTGAACAGCAACAGTCAGCGACAGTATTGAAAAGAGACCCCACAAATATTTTTTTAATTTTATCTAAAAAAATTGATTTAATATTTTTTTTAATTTGATTTAAAAATATTTTTGAATTGATTTTATGGAAACATATGGACAGAAACATATGAAAAATAATGAGCAAAAAAATACAAGCAAGCCATGTCCAGATGAAAGTCTTATGTGCATTATTTTGTCCCTTATATGTCAAGAAAATTGCTTTGGTTGAAGTAAAATTAGTGCTCTGTTAGGATTTGAGTGAAGATATCTTAACAGGACATCTATAATGTACTGAGGTTAAAGCTCAGGAAAAGTTGTTGCAATGAAATTTCTGTTCATATTGGGAGCAAAACAGCATCCTAAAAGTCAAAACTCCTTACGAGTTACTTGTCCTGTTCACACATTACATCTTGAGTGGTCCTCCCCAAGTCACTTTGGTGTGCTCATGATATCACTTCTATGAATGTGTAGCATTGCTTTCCCCTAATTATTAAAGGACTTGCTCTTGAAAATTCTAATATAATATCAAAAGCAGTTGAGACTGTAAGAGCTTTTTATTGAAAGAATGATTTTTATCATATTCTGACAAATGTTTTACTGTGTTCTTTTTTGCTTGTTTTTAGTTTTCTCTCGTTAGTCCTACTTCTGTCCTAATTTAATAGGCTATTTGTTTCTATTACAGTACTCATGAACTTATGCAATTGCTGAAGAGTCATCTAGTGTGTTAATTTGTTGAAATTATAAAATACGTATTTTTATGCTGTTTTCTGCTACTCTATATGAACTAAGAAATTTTGATATGTTGTTGAAAATTCAAGTCTGAGAAACGTCCTCACATTTCTGTTTTCTAGATAAAGCTGCAGATGAAAGAATCAGAAAAATTATTAAAACAACCAGAAAATGTCATCCAGGTTACACTTGTTTTAATTTTTTTGTTACTGACCATGTTTCCATCTTAGATTGATATTGTTCAGCTGGAGTTTTATATTGGACACCACATGTAATGTCATTTCTGCAGGAACATATATTTTGATATTACAGAAATATTTGCAACATATCAATAACCAGCACAATGGGCAAAGGGAATCATTAAAAGTAAAGATTCAGTGCATTACTAAAGAAAGAATGAAAGCACAGTATTATTTTATTTTATTTTATTTTATTTTATTTTATTTTATTTTATTTTATTTTATTTTATTTTATTTTATTTTATTT
>VZUI01051255.1:0-33916 GCA_013401135.1 Cettia cetti
AGGCTTTAAACCCTTTTTTTTTTTTTTTTTTTTTTTTTAGTGAGATGTCAGGCAGATCTTTCCAGCTCGTCAGCCATTCTTCCCGGAGAGAGCTCATCTTACCATGGAGCCAGCGGACAAGGGTCGGGATCCTCCCTCCCGTTCTGCTCGGCTTCCCCCCGTCCTGCCGGTGCTGGAATGCCCGGCAGCGACCTCTCCTTCCCCTGCAGAGATGCCCTCGGATTTCCCTTCCTCCTTACGTTTTCATTCAGGGTTTTCCTTGCTCCCCTCGCGGTGCCGTTTGTCCCCGTTCCCGAGGGCCGCCGCTCGCCGTCGGGCGGGAGGGACGGGCGGGCTGGGGGGGCTCCTCGGGGCGCTCTGGGTTTGTATCAGCGCTCTCCGCTTGCTCCTCGCCCTCTGCCCAGCACCCCCAAGCCCTCTCTCCCCCCTTGAGAAAAAAGAGTCTCCCAAGCCACCCCAGTCACTTCCCCCACTAGTCATTATTCTTATTTCGCCCCTTTCCCCGCTCCCCCTTTCCTCCCTTGGAAGTTAGCGGGGAAGCGGCCCGGCCGCGGGGATTCCGGGGCGCTCAGGCGGCCCCGGCCCCGGTGCCGCTTACCAGCGGGTGGATGCCGGCGCGGGGTCCCAGGCGGTAGGCGCAGGCGGCGCAGTCGCGGCCGCAGTCGGCCCGCGCCCCCGGGAGCAGGCAGATGCTGAGGGCCAGCAGCGAGCAGCCGAGTCTCAGGAGCAACGCCATGGGGCTGCAAGAAGGACAGGTCAGCCGGCAGCCGCCTCCTCCCGCTCCCACCCCCGGCACGGCCTCCCCCCAGCTTCGGAGCAGGAAAAGGCGGCGTGAAAGGATTCAACCAATTCCGCCAAACTCACGCTTTTTAGAGCCGGGGTGATCGCTCTTGCGAGGTTAAGCGGGAGCTTTAACTAAGCAGGCGCTTGGCAGCTGCAAGGCAACTGACCTGCCTTCGGAACAGGAGCGGACCCGGAGGATGAAGCGCCCAGGATCCCGTTTGGTGAAAGTGTTCGTCCTCAAACACTTTCTCCCTCCCTGCCTGCAAAAGCCGGCACCACAGGGGGAGAAGTGACGCACGGCGGAGCGGCACGGACGGGATCCCGGCCCTTCCCGGGAAGGGTTTGCCGCCGGGACGCCCCGAGCAACCTCCCCGACGCCGGGCACCAGCCCCGGCAGAGCCACCCGGCCCTCCCTCGGTCCCGACCGCGGGCAGAGCAGCTCGCTCACTCACTCACACACACACACGCTGCCCTCGGGGCTCCCGGGAGTTGCCGAGGAAGAAGCTGCGCCTTGCTGAAGCCTTGGCGTCGGAGCCACTATTATTTATAGCGAGCCCGAGCGGCGTCCGGAGAAGGCCCGGGGGAGGCAGGCACAGCCGGGGCCCGCTGGCAGCTCCAGCGAGGGCGGCTCGGGGGGCGCCGAGCCGAGCCCGCTGCCGGGGCCGGGCGCGCCGCTGCGGAGCGTGTGCGGGCGGCGGCGGCGGCACTTTATAATTCGTGACCGCGGGGAGAAGGCGGCCTCCCCCAATCGCCGTCGGGCTCCCGCTGACGCGGCGACTACGACATCCCCCCCGGCACCACCGCCCCGCCGTCCGTGACTCCAGCGGGGCTTGGGATGAGGGGGTGTGGGTGCCTCTGCCAGCGGGGAAGCGGCCCCGGGAAAGTTAGCGGGGGAAGTTTTCACCGGGGGCGGGCGGGGAATGAGACAGTGCGTGAGTCATGCGGGGGTGAGCGTGAGGGCTGGCGGCCGCCTCTCGGGGGTAGCCCCGCTCCCCGGGGCAGCGGGCGCAGGTTCCCAAAAGAGCCTCTCACAACGCGGAGAGTGGGACTGAATTTGGGATTTTTTTTTGTTGTTATTGGTTATTTGTTTGTTGGGTGATTTTTTGTTTGTTTTTAATTCCTTTTTCGTTCTTTGTTTCCTCCCACTCTGCCACTCCGCCGAACCTCCAAGGTGCTGGTGCTGAGAGTTCTTGCTGCACGTCTTCTGCCTCCCTCCCTGAGCCTCAGGTGTAAAATAGTTTGGGAGAAGCATAGTTTGTCAGACCAAGGAAGAAGACAAGGGTTTTAATTCAAAACTATTGGAATTCACAAATGTGGGTAGATTTGCATTGTTGTCATATTTTGATGCCCAGGAAAACACAAATAGCAACGAACCAGAGAGAAGCAAACCTCCAAGCACTTCTACAAGGTTCTCAAGCACAGCAGCCAGGGCTGCTCACTGTTGTGCTCCGATTGGTATTGGGGAACAGGCATAAAGCAATGACACTGCTCCCTGACACCTCTTGTCTGTAGAGGGCTCTGCCCCAGCCATGCTCAGCTGCATCTTTTTGACTGTCAGATGCCAACTTCTACTTCCAGCCCCAAATTATTTCTAGCTGGTTTATATTGACTTGATTTTCTTCCAGCATTGTTCTTCAGTTAAAAGAGCATTTTCCTTGGTGTGTTTCTGGGGTGGGATTATTCTCTTTAGTCCTCATTTTGCTGAAGTGAACAAGCTGTGCTCTCATCAGTCTGTCCTAAGATGTCATGTGAATGTTCTGCTCTGCATTTGCTGTGGTTGGAGTTCATAATTTCTGTGCATGAGTGATGGGAACAGAACACAGTATGTCAGTTGAAATTTTATTAGGACAATAATGTGTAATTACGTTCCCTGGAGGAAGAAGACACCTCAATTTGTACCCCCCCCCAGGTCTCATTTGCCTTTCCCGATGCTGCAGTACATTGATGTCAGTCACACACTCACTGAGATACAGCCAGATCTTTATCCTTTAGAAGTAAGAGGAAATACAGTACTATTAACGTATGGAAACCATGATTTTTTGCCTCCTTGTCTTTACATCAGCTATCAGACTCAGGTTAAGGATGCTCAAATGAATGTGTGGATTTTCAGAAATACAGCCATTTGAGCTAAAAGCGTTAGTCTTGCCTATAATCAGTGCATGTGAGAGGAGAATCAGGCTCTCTGTTTATGCAGTAATATCAGCCAACTTTGTAAGTGAGCCCTCAAGAGAAGAGGTAGACATTTTAAAATCATCCCAGTGAGTATATTTATGTTAGCATGTGAGGGATGTGCATTTGGAACAATGAGCAAATTGCTGTGCCACTGAATCGGCAGGATTGCTTTCAAGTTTGTTCCTGAGTTGGTTAGGGAAGCACTGACTAACTCCAGGAGTGACACATATGATGTCTCTTTTGCTGTAAAGTTGTTCAGTACAAGCAGAGCTTTTTGTGATGGACATCATCAGAGTAGTCCTCTGGGTCACTTAGTGACTCTCAGCTCTGCCATCCTTTATTGGCTTGCACTCTAATAGTCAGCATGGTGTGACAGGACAGAGAGCCCAACGGTGTCCTGAGTGTTCCTCCGGCAGCGTACATGCCGTGTCCCCGGGCTGAGAGGCTGCTGCTTTCATCATTCTGCACACGAGCATCTGTGCTCAGCTGGCTCACTCAGCTCCTCAGCCTGCCATAGCCTTCAGTACTCTGTTTAATGTCACTCACTGTGCTTAATCTGTTCATGATGAAAACCAGAATCTCACTGTGTACAGAGGTGCGGATAATCCCTGTGGGTAAAATACAGATTATAGCAGGAAAAGATAAAGGATGAAGTAAGAGTAAAGCATATATATTAGGACCAAATAAAAGGTTTGTAAATTCTGTGTAGAAGTGAACTAGTGAAGAGTGTTATTTTACTGTGCATAAGCCTTTTGGCTGATTGTGGGAAACAGGGAAAAGATGGGAAGAGATCTAGTGTAAAATGCACATCTGCAAGGGCATTTCCAGCAAGTGAGAGAGAGAGCAGAGGTATCCCTGTACAGCCAGCTCTGTGTGCAGAAGAAATTCAACTGTGGCTGTTGCAAGTACTACAGATATCCCAGACTCTTTGGTTCATCTGTTTCTCCCTATCTGTCTTTTGCATCTTTAGCTGGCTCCTATCACTGGTCCTCATCCTAGATCCTTTTGGAGGTTGTAAAGGGCTCCCCAGGGCCTGGCAGGGTGGAGAGTGGGAAGAAGGTCCCAGCTGGACCCTTGTTTTACCTTTTCCTACAGTGCCTGCTACATAGAGTCCTTTCCTTCCTCCTGAAAGATGCTGATATTAACTGAGGATGTGATAGAAGAAAGGAGTGATTTAGAGGGCATTTCCTGAAGAGCTCCTGAATTCCCTGTCTGACTTGTTTTGTACAAGGAAAGTATTTGCACAGAGAGGATGCAACAAAGTGAAACTTTAACAAATTCTGCCAAAATACTACAGAGCAAAAACTACTTAAGGAAAATTACTCACTGTAGGCATGGAGGGTAATATTTCCTCTGCAATGGTGAACTGATAAACAAAGAGATAAGGAGGCAGAAAGAGAAAGAAAACACTTTTCACAGCAGTAAAGAAGGTAGCTTGTTTTTTGTTACTAATGTTATAATAAAAATGACCTGGTATTGATAAAAATTTTAGTGTTTGTATAATCCAGAATTACCACAAACACCAACTGCCTTTTATCTGCCATCAAAATACACCAGCCAAAAGAAAACTGTTTTTATGACAGTAGTGCTTGCAGTGCCAGGGGCCCTGTTGCCCTATGATTTGTCTAACTCCCAAATTTAAGGTAGAATGAGTTGAAGCCAAGATGAAATCATCTTCATTATACCGATCAAGAACACAATTTGAATGAATTTCTGAATTGTAGCAAAAAAATGAGCAGCTGAGTTGGAAATGAAATCTCTCTTAGAATTCACAATGGTAGCTTTTCTGCAGGACCAACTTTCCTTTCCAAACTATACTCATCATGCTAATCAAGATGCTACAAAATCATTACATGAAGATGAATTAATATAAATATGAAATAAACATGCTTTTAGCACCTCAAGCAATCCTCATCACAACACGGGGCGTTTTTGATAGAATTGAAGGGTAGGGAATGTAGAGCAGTATGTTCATTATTTTTTTCAGCTCAATGTAAAAGGTCAGAGTATTACTTAAGATTAAACAGTTGAGTTCCATTTAGGTCAGCCTAACAGGCTTAATTTTTAATGGGAAAATACATAACTGGTATCAGAGCCAAGAAAGACATTGCAGGTCAACTCTCTTATACCAAATATAATCAAAGTCATTAAAAGACATGAGTTATTAATCTGTATATACAAGACATGCATTGTTACTTTTTAAATAACTTTATTAAATTATGTCTAATATAAGTAGAGAGGAGCTGTAATAAAGCAGAGAGGTAGTCAATTACAGCTGGTAAGCGTTGCCTAAAATGTACCTTTACAAGACAGAGATGTCCCAGCGCTTCCCCAGTATCTATATATTCCTTAATAAATGTCTAGGTGTATCATTTAAGGCATGAAAAAAATAAGAAAGATCTCAATGATGCAGACATTCCTGCTCAGAGCTGCTGAAGACTATTTTATATGAAGAACTGAAGTGCTAAACTTTGGGTCTCAGATGGCACTGGCTCTTATTGATAATATTTTTGCCTTTGAACAATTTACATCTCTTTTAGAAGGCAAAACCAAGATCAGATCTGGTGGCAATAAGATATTTATTTTCACAGAAAGAGCACTGTCAGCTACTGTCGCCGCCTGGTGGTTGATGGCATGAAGCTTTGTAAGGGGGGTGGAGGCTTCTCTGAGCGGAATAAAGAGTTCGACATGCATTCAGTATAAGCATGCAGCAAATGCAATTATTAGTGCATTTATTTACCTGGAATTGTAGCAGGCGAAGTAACCATGAAACAAAGAATTTTGTACTGTTCTGTGGATTACATGGAAATTCACTTTATTACATGCTTCCCTGTTTCTCAGAGACAGATGAATATGTCCACTCCAAGATTTCTGAGATCAGGCCTGAACTCCAGTAAATAGAATGTGCTGCAGAGTGAATAGAACAAACTGCAAAAAAACCACCCCTAAATGTAGTTGTTATAAAAGCATTGTTTCTCTCATTTCCACGGAGGCCATTGGAGAGTGATTTCCAATAAAATAAGAAGAAAACAGGGTGCTCGGTAGAAGAATAAATTGTGATGGAATCCAGACACAGTGATTATTATTTAAGACAATAACTACTCCATGTAAGTGGAGCGATTTATCCTGATTTTTTCAATTAAGAAAACTCGTTCATGAATTACAAAGGAAGTATTAGACTCCATCTATGAAAAGGATTGCAGTGTCTAATGCAGATGTGGAAGGATTAGCTGAAAATCGTAAATGAGAGATTTTGATCACTTCAGTCATATTAAGAAAAGCAAACAAACAGAATCTAAATAACGTATTTGGAGTGTGAATTTCAATGATTTTCCCATTATTCACATTGAGGCAGAATTTTGGAGCTTTTTCCCCGGTTCCAGCCTTGCATTTTCATTGCTAGTATTCTGTTGCCCAGTTGGGGAGTGCTGTGTTCACACTTTAGCACAATATCCAAAACAAGTTGTTTTTGCAGACTGGAGCTGTGAGGAGAGCCTGATGTGTTACACACAGGCAGGGTAAAGGCTGGCTGGGCTCCTCCTCGTGAGGCACAGCATGGTGCTGCAGGGCAGGCAGAGGTGACTTGAAACTCCCATGTTTTGGGTGCTTCAGAAATGTAGCTCAGAACAATGTTGGTGGTTGCTGTGATTTCCAGCAGCCTGACACAGAGGGGTTTTCAGGTGATCACAGATCTCTCTCCTTTCCATTCTCACCAGGGCTGGAGCACCAGCTCTCTCCTTCGGTCTCTGGGCCATGAAGGGAGCAGCAAAGAGCTGTGTGTGCTCTTCCTCTTCTGCTGGAGGGATACCCCAGAGGTGATTGGCATAGCTTAAGGGGCGTACTTCATTTTGTTACACCTCTGCTGGAAATTCCCTTGTTCATGCTGGGGGTCTGTCTGCCTCACAGCCTGCTGCTGTGCAAGCAGCATCGAGCCTCTCGTGCTCTTACAACACAGCTTGGTCTAACAGCGGGCTGAATTCCTCAGCTGCAAAAGCAACTTTTTTCTCATCGAAGGTAGAGTCCACTCTAGATTAGTTACTGCCACAGTTGCAATCGCCATGGAGTTGCAAATAATAAGCAGATGATGCTTATGCAAAAAAATTGAGTGGGAAAGGTACAAAAACACAGGGTTCTCACAAGCACCATATCAAAGGTTCATAATTTTTCTTTAAAGTTAAGTGATTTTCAGCAGTTTTACCCTCAGTTCCAGAAACTGTTTTCCATAGGGAAGGAAAGGTTCAATTTATTGAGTTATTTAACAAGGAAGGGAAAGAAGATGCTGACATAAAAAGAATCCTAAGAGCATTTAAAAATGAAATAATGTAATTATTATCACATTCCCTCATTTTACACATATTTGACCTGTTCTGCTGCCCATTGTTTGTACCTCTTTGTGCTTTGCATTTCTATTAAAAATTCTGGAAATGGAACTCTGACCTTTTCCTTCTCAGATTATTTTCCTTTCCTTCCAAGCTGCTTGCTTTATACTTGAGAGTAATTTAATGTCTCCTGCTGCATAATTGAACACTTTAAAAACTAAAAAGCGACCTCAGCCAGCTGAGTCCTTCTTGTTTTTGCTGTAGCAAACTGGGGAAAATATTTCATGAAGGTTGAAGCATTGAATTTGACTGGGGTCTAGGTTTAATCTGAAGATTGAATTTAAGGAGAAGTTGGGAAGATCCTGAGTGGCTTTGGAAGCAGAAGAGTTACCAGGTTGAGTGAAAATGTATGTACAGTGACAGTGCTCAAGAAAAGAAAATGACAGATGTGATGTTTTTGATTATTTTGAGATGACATAAATGTATTGGAGATGATTGCCTTGTGGTGGATTCCTTTCCCAACTTGCAAAGGTGCATCTTGCATTTTGATTGTTACATGCCCTTGTTATTATGATTTCTAGTTTTTCCTTTGTCCATTTGAAAGGTTGAAAAATTAGGGTGGCAGTCACTGCTAAAGTGGAGGTATGATACAGGGATATTTTTAATATAAAAATGCTTGCAATAACATTTCCACACAGCTAAACAGCGCTGTCTATCCTGGAAAAATTTTTCTGTGCCACCTCAAAGTGGTGAATTCACCTCTTCCAACTAATGTAAAGTAACTGCTATCAGTTAGGACCTGATAATGACTAGCTTGGCAGGATTTTACTCGACAAAGCAATTGATGCCATTTCATAGCCTTTGATTGTGCTAATTCAGATATGAAGTATAGTATTTATACCTCTAAGACAGGACTAAAAATCAGATATTTCAGACTTTTAGCTTAGGGATTTGAACTTCCTTTGGAGTATCTCTTTTCTACAGTGGTACCCTAGGATTTATTCAGCTGAATTTATTCAGCTGATGTGTTCAGACACGTGTAAGGTAAAGAGACTGGTGGTGCTAAGATCTCAGGAAAAAAAAAGACGTAGAATATGTCATAATACAACTCTCACAGCATTGAAATACTGATGCATTTTAAGCAGTAATAAGTTGTACTATGCTTGGTCAAGTGCACCAGCACCTTAAGTATAGATAATGACTACTGCAAGTCACAGTTGTGAAGTTTTTATGGGATTAGACTAGTTTATGTCATTAAGCATTCCTCTAGCTGATTATATTTCTCTTTTCTGCTGTTTCCTGTTGTGCATTTGCCACTTCTCTGCAGGCAGCAGTGCTGATCAGTGCCTGGGGCAGATGCTGCACTTGGTTCTGAGAGCATCCTGGTAACTGCCTTTCTGTCTCACCCATATCTTCAGGGTGGGTGGAGTTTTAGCATGGCACATGGTAACTAAACATAAAGGATTTACTGAAATGCAGCAGTGTACTGCTGGTCAGCTGATCAAAAATACCATTGGAAACCAACAGAAGCAGGTGGGAAGCTTTCAAAGAGGTCAGGGAGCTTCTAGGCAAGGCTGACCACAGTCAGCAGTCTGGTTGTGCAGCTCCTGGCTTCAGCCCTTAGGGATAGAGCTGTGTATTATCTCACAGGTGCTTTGCTTCCCTTTGGAGACGGAATGTATATTGTTGATGTAAGAGCTGACTTGTTTTGAGCCTTAGCCCATTGATTTTACTCGTTTAGGCAGTGCAGAAACATATAGAATTTCCTGAAAGTAGAGGGGCTCCTGGCAAGGGAACATATTTATCCAGGCCATATAAATATGTGTGAGGTGTCAATTTTTTTTTCTCCATGGTACATTTCTGCTATTGTTAGGAGAATGATGGAGCCTCTGACTGGAGCACTCAGCAGATGAGCTTCTGGTTCTTCTGCTAAGATCATAAATGAACTAAGGACTGAGTTGCAGATGGGATGCCCAACATTACTTGCATGTAAGCCTGGTGAAAGAATTTGGAAGTAAGCTAACTATAAATCAGCAAACCATAACTATGAATCAGTGAAATACAACAAAGTTAGAGCTCACAAAGGAAAATGTCAGAGAAAATGCCTCCATTATGTAATTTCCAAGTCTTTCAAAATGTAGTTTTTGTGGAAGTCTGCTGGACACATACAGTTCCAGTGATTCCTGCTCTACTTGTCTGCAATTTCCTTTAGTCTTCTGGATATTTGATGGCTTCCAGGTTCTCTGTCTCCCAGGTGGATCTCCCTGTCTCCTGGGAGTGTGGTGTGCCATGGCCAGATGGAAATCTTCTTTGAATTCTTCTCATTATAAAAAATAGCTTTAGTAATAGAAAACAGAAATGGGAGAAAATGCAAGGCTCAATCATGTTTTTTGATCTTGCCTTTTATTTAATCTTATGGTGAAAATCTTCCATCCATTGTGAGATTTAGTCTGATACCTGTATTTGTGTTATCCTGTTCATGGGCTGTTGAAAGGTACTTTGGAGAAGAGTCCCTTTAATAAAAATATGCTCTGTGTGGAAATAAGCAAAGTTTGAAATCCAAGGTTGTTGCTTTGACTGTTTAACAGTGACAAACTGCACTTGTTTCTGAGTCTCTGTTTTGGGTTCAAATCACACCTTCCTTTCTCCTACAAGCTAACTGCCTGCTCTGCTAGGATTCACGGGAGTGTGCACTTCCTATTTTACACCTCCAAAGTTTTTCATCAAAAAGTTAGGCAACAGGATTCTAATTGAAAACTTATGATTTAGGGACTCTTTATAGGTTATTAGGGTCGGTAAGCTAATAAGGAAAAAAAATGAAAGCAAAAGGCAGGGCAATTCAGAGTTAATTTATTTGACACCTATGTCTTAGGTATGATTTATGAGAATATTTAATAGTACAATACAGTAATTTTATTGCATATCTTCAAAGAAGGAAACTGTAATCTGAGGCATTCCAAATACTCTACAAAATGGGTTGAGAATAATGAAGAGAGATGTAAGTTTTAAGTCTTTGAAGGGTAAGTACATTTTAAATTAATCAGATGTGGATTAATTAGTTTTTGTTTATGGCAATAAAATGCTGAATTAAATGTAAGTAATATAGAGCGATATGAAGTTCAAAGAAAGGTAGTGACTTTGCCTCTCAGTAATGTTTTCAGTAAAGAGTTTAACTAAATTATAACTGGGAGTTTCCTCACAAGGTTACCACTATGAATGTGCAGAATCTAGTAATGTCCACCATGCACACACAGAAGTGAGTAACATATTTTTTTACAGGATGAGAACATTCCTGTAAACCTTTTCATCTGAAAGAAAGCTGTAATCAAACTGAGTCTGGTATTTTCTAATGCATTTTGCAAAGAAAGAATTAGTGTAATTATGTAAAACTCTTCATTTAACTTTTGCAGAGGTTTATGGACATTTTCTATGTGACTGTATGCTATTTAGTTCCAGGACACTGAATACAAACAGAGATTTAGTTTTAATCATGTACTTCTTCCTTGATCTCATGAAAAGAAACTCTTCACTTCGGTTGAGTTGTAATTAACATCTTTTGTGCAGTTACCTGAGCTACAATTCAGAACATACAGAAGTTGTGGGGGAATAGTATCTGAAGCACAGTGATCTAAGTATTAAATAATTGCTACTTTTCTGGATCATTGCTTCTCAAACGTCATATTAAAACAGATAGAAATTGCAGTACAGAAAAGAAACTCATGGCAATAGAACTCCTGGTTAATATTTACTCTCCAGGTTGCTCCTTTCTGTCCTGCTTTTTTTTTCCTGTAAGGAAAGGGTTACAGGTCTACTGGTTATTTTGAGTGGACCCCAAATACCAGCATTTAATTCACTCTTTAATAAAATAATACATGAAACAATGAGAGATTTTCAGCACTCCACCTTTCCCTGCCTGTTCAGAGCAATCCTCTTGGCTAATCTTACTTAATCTCTACCTAACAATTAAAATCCGTTGTCTCAGTCCCATGAGGAGTCTTTAATGCCTGAGGAGTACAAAGTGTCACCCTTTAGAAATTACTGCCAGTATCTTGGCTGGTCCAAATCCATGTAGCTACAGTGATGTCGTATTTTGTATTCTTGATGAAGTTCAGAACTACTTTTTCTTGTCTATGTGTCATGTACTCATGTTAATATTTTTCCAGTCTGCCAGTTTTTATGGCACTGATCTTTTTACTTGTTATGCATCATTTGATTTAATTCCATTGCAGACAATGATTTATAACTGCTTTATTATAAAGAAAAAAAAAACAAACAGAAAAAAAGGAAGAGAGACACAGGATGGTAAGCACTGACATTAAACTGAGCTAGCATCTGATGTACTTTTCAGGAAAACCTTTTAAGATAATGATCATTCCCCCAAAATTAAACTGCATATGAGGTAAGTGGTGGCACCCCTATAGCTTGATTTAATTTCAGCCAGTTGATTTAATTATGCAGTGTGGAACACTATATCAGTGCAGTATGGATGTTTAGGAAAGGTCATTTTAATTATTTTGTCGCTTTGGTGAAAAGTTTATTTCAATAAGAATGTACCTATAAACCCATAAATATCTATACATTGAAGAGAGGCCTTGAAAAACTTGTTAATTCTGTTACTACTGGCAAAAGCAAACTTAACAGGACAAAAAAAAAATTTTCCTTTTAAAATTCAGTACAATTTTGATATTTTTTTAAGTCTCTACTACTGCCATCCAAGAATCTCAAAGCCTTTGATGTAGTCAATCTCATTCTTGCAGTGGCATTACTCTCTATGAGGTTTAGGGATGAATGTAGTTCCTATTGATGCTATGTTACCTGAATTGCTTCCTACCAAATCAACTATTTGGAATTTTCTTCATATAGCATTAATTTCTTCTGTGTGTTCCTGTATGCTTTGAACTTTTCTGATGTCACTTTGTCAATTTTCTCTAATGTCCTTAAAAATATGGGGGAGGTGAAGCCTTTACCTGAAGAATGACTACAGATTGCTAAACCTTTCAAGGGTGACATTTGCAAAAATCTGACATTTCCTTGTTATCTCAGGTCTGTGCCTTTATGAGTAGTGAGAAAATCAGAACTTTGTGATTCCTATTTCTCTGTCTTCTTGAATGACATTTCCCCTTTAACATTCACATTGCTGCATCTCAGGCAGCATAATAGAATAGACAACGAATTCCTTTGCTGACAGAACACAGTTTATGTGGCCACATTTCTAAGTGTTGATGTGCATAGATTTAAAGGACTTTTATTGTCTTGTGCACAAAACACATGTGCTACAGTTTCTGCTGAATTTTAATACAGCTAAATTGCTATTGCATATTTATTAAAAATATATAAACAAACAAATCAATTCTTCATATTCAAATAGGTACTTACCTTTATTATAAAGCCATCTATAGCCCTCAGTTGCTTGAGTTTTGCTCTGTCACGCTCCAACTTTACTGCTTCTCTTACAGATGACTCCTCATGCTTTTTGTTGATAGAGCAAAATCTTATTTCACTTCTTGAAGTTTTTTCTAAAGCAATTCTGTAAACAAGTTTGAAAAATGTAGGTAATGGCAGATAATGATCAGAAAATGTTAACTGTCATTGGAATTGTTTATGAATAAAAGAGAGCTATGTTTAAGAAAATGTTGGTAGCATCATGGACATGAAATTTTGATTAGACAATGATGTATTTTACAATTCAGGGACAGAAGACAGAAAATATAAACGTTCCATAATAAAATTTTTAAAATTTTCCATTTTAGGAGAAGCAGAAGAAAGAGAGCAGGTTGCAAAAGAGATGAAGCAAAAAATAAATATATGTGATTACATATTTCAGTTATAGTATTTAGACCTTTGCCTAACATGTCCACATTTGTCAAATCCAAGACAAACTCTGTAAAGTCTGATAAATATTTTGGAGCTGCTGTTTGCAAGTCTCAGTCAGGCTAAGGTTATCTGGGCAGTAACTTATTTCTCATCCATCACTCTCTGCATCTTGGTTTATTGCAAGACAGATTTGATAAGGTAGGATTACTTACTTGCACAAAGGATAGCTTTCCTCCATTTCAGACTGCACATAGCAGCCTGTTGTATGTACTCCTTAAACTGGAAAGCAGATTTTGTATAGTAAATCGGTCAATATGGAAACAAACTTGGGGAAGTAACCTAGACCTAGGCTGTACATTATCTTGCTAAGTCTTGTCTAACAATAAAAATCTTGGTTACAGAAATATGTTGATTATTTTGATTTTGAAATTGACTTTCAAGGGATAAAAATCTATATTTATTCATTATGTGTGGGTCATTAAATAAAATGCAGTCCTGGAAGTCTGCAACATAGCATTGCTTGTCTCATCTAAAGATGTAGGAAAGAAAGCAGCTCTTCAGTCTTGCTGGCATAGAACAGTGCTGGAATAAATGGGCCACTGACAAAGTTACAAAACCCACAACTTGCTCAGGCTGTTTAGTGGAACAAGCCACTTTTGAGCCAACACCAGAGTACCTTCTTGTAAGTCGGAGTGCTGAAATGGCAGAGGATTCTCTCCATGACTTAGTTGGAGGCTCAGAAGGAAATGGTAGCCGAACAATGTTGATCTGTGCACAGCAGCTTGCAGGCATGAAGGAAGTGCAGAAACACCCAGAGGTTAAAGCATTTTGAGTGGTCATTATTATACTTTTGGGGGGTTCTGTGGCTTAGGAACAGCTTCATCATCTCTAATTCATGAAGGATTTGGGTTTCATCCAACTTTTATTTAGTTTTCATAGCTTTTAGTAGTTTATGACAAATATGCCAGAAATTCCAAACCAGTTCTGTGCTCTGTATTGCTGTAGACATTGCAATTACTTCCTGCCTCTGAAATGCAGTCCATGGGTGAAGTGGTGCTCTTGTGTGTGAGCAATCTGTGTTCTGTTGTGTACTGCTCCCTGAAAAAGCAGCGCACATGTCCCTGTGTTCTGCTAATGCTTTTTGCTATCATTATCTTTATTCAATATACATAAAGATATCTAACATTACTTTTTAATGAAAGAGGTATTAAACCAAGGACTGAGTTCTTACATTTTTATTTGAATCCCATGTACCCAAGAATGAGTTCATACTAGCTGGCTTTTAAAGAGACAAAGCCTTTGCAGCTGCTAAATAAATGGGGCTAAAGCCGTGCTCAATAAGTCCTTTTCATTGTGAAATACAAAATACAAATGTTAGCTTCTCTTTTAAGTCCAACCCTCATTCTTCTGCCCTGAAAAGCTAAGACATTCCATTTTTGTTGCCAGATGATGAAGAGTGATATTTTTTTAAAATGAGGTATGATAACTATAAAAGAAGAAAACCACCCAATGTCCTCTTATCATAGACATCAGGAAGGATTCATTTAAACAATAATACAAGGTCCTATTTATGACATTTAAAGCCATGACAAGCATAGAAATTATTATTTTCACATAATCATCATATAAATCAGTGTAAGGTCTAATCAGTATCTTCTTGAATCACTTCCCTCCAGTAAATTCCATGAAAATAGTGCATATTAGTTGTCTTGTTCAAATGAAATTGGACACAATTTCATTAAAAACCTCAAGTATTAAATCTGGGATTTGTGAAGTGACTTTCCATGCCATTTCCTTTTGCATCTTGTCACACAGAGTCAAAGCTGTCTATTTAAATTTCCTCTTTCAATTCCCCGAGTCTTAGAAACACTCAGATTCTATTTGAAGTACTTTCCATTGTACATCCATCAAGAACCATCAGTCGGATGCATCAATTCATTGAAAGGACTTTAAGATGCAAGTTATTTAATTTTTTAATTTGTTGTTCTTTTATTCTGAAGGTGAACACTGCAAAATATCTGGAAACTTCTTTACATTTTCTTTAAGCATGAAGACAACTGAAACACTTTTGTTTGTTTTTTTTTCTGCCATGCATTACTGCAGCAGATTTCCCTTTGGGCTATGACTTTGCACCTAAGTACAGTGGGATTTCGGTAGCAGTACTTGTGCAGGTGCCTGGGGATTCCATGAAGTCTGCAAAGCAATTATTAAGCACACTTTTCAGCTTTTTAAATTTTTATTCTTGTTATATCCTGCTGATTTTAAGACCAAACTTGACTGCTAAGGCTAATCCTACCTTGTCATCATCGGTCAGTCAACTCTATCCAGTTACCCTGCTACAAGGTAGCACCTTGGCTTTAGAAGAAGCATGTTGTAATGGTATCCAATGAGGTAGAGTGCTCAGATGATTTTCAAAGTTTTTTTCCAGTAATTAACCTCTTTCCCCATTATTAAGTAGTTATGCCTATTTTTTAATTTAGATTAATTTTGCTTAGGGTTCAGCTCTTGATCCTTGTAATCTTCCTTCTGCATATTATGCAGCCTTTCCTCTCTGATGTTTTCTTTCCAGGGTAATATTTATGCACTATAATCAGATCTTTTCTAAATGTACTTTTTCAAATGAGTTATTAAGGTCTGTCTTGTCTGGTCTGTCACTGTAAAGAATTTTGTCCAACTCCCAAATAGTTCTTGTAGTCTCTCTGTTTTCCTAATGCCTTTAGAGAGCATCGATCCCAGAAGTGGACACATCATTCCAGCACTGATCTTTATCAATGTTGTTATCTTAAAGAAGGAAATCAGACCTTTATGACATAACTCTTTTGTCTCATTGACAAATGCTAGCTAGTTTTTTATTGGTAAATGCTACTTAGTTTTCTATTGAATCTGCAATTATTTCAGCTCATACCTGAAGAAATAGTCTCTCTGTCTCTAGCACAAACAGGAACGTCAATAAATATTTATGATAAATCAAATAACCAGGGTTCTTTTCCCTCCAACATCCTTGGGAATTGTAAATGCTTGGAAGTTTGCAGATGCAAGCTTCTCTTAAAAGGTGGTTAACTTCCCCCTCAACACTTCACCTCTCTAAAAATGTCTTAAAATCAAGCGTGTCAAAGCCTCTTTCTTAGGGCAGGAGAAGGGATTACTCTTTCTGAAAGATGATCTAAATTGTGTGAAAACTTGGGAGATAATCTGCAATTTTAGAAAGCAAGCACAAAGATAAGAATGATATATGAAGCCTCTCTGATACCAGGAGATGACACTGAAAACAGAAAAGGCTTCTATGCATGCCATGATCTACTTCTTCATCCCAAGCTTGTTTCAAAATTCACTCTCAAACTCTACAAGCCAGTTGCAGGTATTCTGATTATAGTATTTGATGAGAATTGCATTGATTTCTGCAGAGTCACACATGCAGCATGGTATTGCTCAACGTGACTCAAAATTAGAAAAATTTGGCCCCAAAGAAAATGACTCATGCTCATCTCCCTTTGCAGTTATTTTAATACTGAAGCAATTAGAACAGAGCCTGACTATTTCTCTTGTTTCTTTCTCCCCAGCCCATTGAAAGCTCTCTTTTATGCCAATCCACTGGCAGCATGTACAGGTGATGATAGCTGATGGCTATCTTGTTAACAAGACAATTAACAATTTTATCCCAAGTAGTTAATATTCTACACAATCATTTTGCACTACTGTCAATTGAAAGATCCTAAGCAGTTTTTGCTACTTAAATACTACAAAAAATAATCTTTATAGCATTTATCGAGAGCTGAAAAATGCAGAAAGCTTATCAATGCTTCTTTAAATTGAACAAAACCCTCTCAGGAAGTGAACTTCACTGATCTGAGCACTGTATCTCTCTTATAGCCTGGGACATGCAGAGTCTTCTGTGCTCCCTAGCCACCCTTTTGACAGAAGGGGATCAATCCTGAAGAATGGTTTTGAGAATGTCTTTCAAAATGCAAAATCACAACATACTCTTTGGAGGGTAGTCAGAAAACACTTGAAGTTTGTAGAGATTCATGATGAAATAACTCCTCTTTTGTGGCAGTCTTTATAATTATTCTTTTTCTAGTACATTTGTAAAAAATAACTTGATTGTAAAAAATAACTTGACTACCTCTGCAGTCCTGTAGTCAGAATTTCAAGACTGCTGAGCCCTTGAAATTAATAGCAGCTGAAGATAAGATGTGGTTGTGAAATGTTGGTTTTCTGAACTAGAAATGTGTTTAACCTGAATACTGGTGACATTTTGATGGAAAAAAGGTTAAAAAAAGCAGGAGTCTGGATAGATACTGATGTATTTTCGCTTCATTAAAGTGAAGCACAAGAATTCATGATCATAAATCAAGTTAATTTTTTGGTATTTTTTTCCTGTTGAAAAAAATCTATTTTCCTTTTCTCATCCTAATAAAATGAGCCATCCTGGCTTAGACCAACAACCAATTTAGTTCAAAATTCAGTATCCCACTGTGTCCATAAGTACTCAGTTACATCACTGCCTAGGAAAGTGCAAGAGCAGGCCATGCATTTGTAATACTTAATACTTCCCTCTTATATTTTCTTAGCATTTTGTTATTTCAGCGTGGGCACCTCCTGAGCTGGATTGTTTCCTGTGTGTCCCATAGCAAATGACTCCTCTCACATGAGCAGCTTCCCTGGAAACTTCACCAGTTTTTAGTGTCCACAGGGTCATCTCTAGGGAGCTGTGCAGATCCGCTACTCTGTATGTGGAGGACCACCAGCTTCCCCTAATCCAAATCCTGATATGATAAGAGGCAGTGAACAGTTGTATCCTATCCACTCTTTCCAGATCACTGATGATTATGCAGCTTTCTTTTGTATCTCCATGTGTATTTCCTTTCCCAAATGGAAACACAGTGGTTTACAAAGCAGTTCACTGGTCTTTAACCCCTCCTGCCCTGAAATTTTTCCAGTTCTCTATATTTCTGAAAGATGAGGAGATCAGAACTGTATTGTCTTCATGATATGAATGGACCATGGATTTATATAATGAAGTTTTCCTCCTGTAACATTTATAGGGATGTTTTCATTAGTTTTGGCATTCTTACTTGCCTGAAGAAATTATGTGTGTTAATGCTGGGAGGATATATTATAGCAGTTTTAGGAGTCCAGGGGGAAAGTTGTGCATGTATCTAGCAACATATACTCATGCAACTGTTTATCCACTTTCTGAAGTACTTGCTTATATGCTTAGGAGCTGAAGACATATTTTCTTTCTTTTAGGCTGAGATAGTTTTAAAGATTGCTGAGCACATTTTATGTGTACAAGAAAGCATCACTCAGGCTCAGTAACATTCCCTCTGCTCTATGCTGCTGTCACCATCAGCCCCATTGCTTCCAGCATGAGATATGCATGAGCAGTGCTCCTGCCCCATACATTGGCTCTGTTCTTTGGAGCACATCTATCCAATACAAATTAATGCAAACTTGCTCTTCTTATCAGCTCAGATGTACACTTGTTTCACAAAGACATTCCAGGGTAAAAGTAAAAAGCATACCAGAATGTGCAGATTAGATTTTTGCTATATTAATTAACTTTCTATCTAGAAAGTAGATAGAAATCTACTTTCTATCTAGAAAGTAGATAGATTGGGGTTTTTTTGCATTACTGTAACTGTACTTGATAGACAATGTAGCACCATAGCAAAAATAAGAGTGTAGTTACATGATTTAGTTTTACACTAGGTACTAGTTCTGCACAAGCTTTGTAGAAATAAGCTTTTACCTTATTGTTCTCTGGTAGGCAAAGTGAATAATAGGAAATGTAATTCCAAGCTTCACTGGCAGTAAGAACAGTGCTTGTTTTGTAAGCAGGATAATGTAGAGACATGTCAAAGCATTACTGATTCTTCAATATCTCTGGCAGTATGATGCTCTGAACATATTTCTCAAGGGGATAATGAACAGACGCTGTTCACATCAGCTTGCTTGCCTTTTTTTTTTCTTTTTTGATTTACTTTATCCTCACAACAGAATTTCTTTGCTGCTGTTTGTCAGCAGCAGCTGTTCTGTTTTACATTGGTACTCCATTCCGCTTGATGGGATCTGAAAGACATGGTGATGATCCATTTTTTTTTTTTTTCACTACAGAAAGATGTAAGCTCAAATTCAGGTTCAATTCTGTTCTATAATTCCACTCTGAGGACATGGGATCTCTCTTTCTCTTGCTCTAGCTTCCAAAGAATTTGGTTTTAATGCAAAAGGTCCTCCAAAGAACACAACTGCTACAATTTCTAGAAGGCAAATGAAGTTATATTTACCCTGCTTTGTATTTCCATGAGCTAACTCAGTAAAGCTCTACCAGTGAAATAATACTAGGGGATTTTCTTATAAGCGTTACTCCCAAGAGATAGGATGAAGCAATTTTTAAGTAGAAAGAGTCTATTTCATATTCTTATCTGCAGAGTTGCGGTTGTTGGAATTAATTTAGTACATAAATTCACAAAGCTTTCACTCATGGCAAGCTACATGTATTTCCCCTGATTTGCAGCAGTGTTCCCTGAAGGCCTCCTCTCCTGCCTTTATCCAGGTTCTTCTGCATTACAGCAGGGACTAATTGCCTAGAGTCATGTAGAATTTAGCTGAATTTGAGAACAGTTACGCAGTTAAAAAAATCAAATAATGTTTAGCAAAATATCTCCTCTGAATGAGGAAAAAACAGCAGCGCCCTCAAAAAACTAAAAATAACTGAGTTTTTAGGTTAATTTCAATAAAACTCTGCTGATGTTCCATACAACTTGATTGGTTGAATCCTTTTAAGAATTATTAGTAGCCTGAATTTTCTCAAAGAAGAGGTTGTTTTCCTTGGTGCTGGTCAATGATTGTTAAGTTTATCTATGTCTGTACTACATTTCCTACTAGCTAATATCTTATCTGAAAAGTCATAAGATGTTTCTTGGGTACCTTCACTAAATAGAATGAAAAATCAGTTCATAACATTTCTTTGATGTTTTGCCAAAAACCAATGAAGAAATCTTAGTTAGAATGCTGACGTCATTCCATATTGAATTATTCTTTTGATGAAAAGTATCAGCACTAAAGTGATGTTTATTTTATCACTTTGTATGCCCTATGTACATAAAATAATAGATACTATTGAAGTAGTCTTTTGCCTTAATTATAAAAGCAGATTTTTTTTAATACTTGTTGCTGGGATTAAAAACTATTTAAAACAATATAATGACCCTTTTTTTTGTGAAAGAATGGCATATTCATGTACAAACCAGTAGAACTGCATAACCTTGCTACTTTCTGAGGGTAAAATGACAATAGTTTCAGGCATTATTTAAAAGGATGGTATCCACAGTAGCATTAGCAGCGGTAAAACTGCCAAGTGAATGAAACCATGCATAGAAAAACTGCTGAATACTTTATTGAAAGAGGTTGTAAGCTACTCATCCCTGAACAGACAAACACTATGGAGTGAGAGTGGTGGGGAGGATGAGAGAATGAGGATTCCTTTTTGCTCAAGGTGATAAAATTTCGAGCAAAGGTGCTCTGTACTTTTGAATGGAAGCTACCTGATGGTTTTGGGATCTCCAAATGTAGAGGAGAGAGAACTGAGTGAAGGTGTGGTGTCAGCTCTTTTAGGAGCAGCATATAACAGTTATGGAGCTGCAGGTCAGCAGTTTTAAAATAGACAACTTCCAAATGAGAGGCACTCTCATTTCCAAATTGCTGCTCCTTCTATGGATTTTGGTGCACAATCAGTCCTCTCCTCCTTCTCCCCCTGTTCCAGAAACTAACAAGACTATCCTGAAGAGCATTTAGCCCTTTCCATGTATCAGGATAAAAGAGGATCTCACTAACCAGGCCTACGAAGCTAAGACAATCTCTAAGTTAATCAAATTTCCTTTTTATTCTGGGGGAAATGAAGAGCAAAATGAACAGACACATTGCACAAGTAAGTTTGATCTTATTCATTAAAAAAAACCAAAACAACAAAGTGAGACTTTTTATCTTTACATTTGTGTTTTCAAACTGAAGTTTCTGAAGTGATGCCTGCATTATTGGGATAGAAAGCCACAGGTTAGCTCTGCCCATGTTCCAGGGCAGCAGAGAACAGAGCCAGAGCAAGTGTCAAAAGTAGGCAGACAGGGCAGGACTTACCAACTGCACTGAACTGTTCCTGTATCAGCCACTACTGGCTTCTCCATGAAAGCCCTTACATGTAATCCTGGAGACCTGTGGCAAGGTTTGAATTTTTTTTGTGAGTCGTTTAATTTTTGCTTTAGATAATGATAAATTCTGTATTTTGACTCTATCTTTTTTTTTTCCTTTTCCCAGAAAGTGAATGTGAACAAAAGTGAAAAGAAAAATTATAGGAAGGAACATAAAAGAAATGCGGAATTTGAAATTAAATGAAGTTCAGATAATCATCTGTCACTCAGTTTTCCAGTATTATCCCTAAAGAACCTTATTTTCTCTTTGCCTATTTGCTTCTCATCTATTTAAAACAGTTGTTTATCATTCACAGCCTGATTGGTTTATCAATATTTTCAAAAAAACCCAAAGATGATCTTCCTAGGCCCAGATAGGTTTTCCTTCTTTTTTGTTCCATTAGTTGATGAGAAAGCAGGGAATTGGCATAAAAAGCCCCAAGCCTTTGCTAGCTCTAGATTAAAGATGGCCTTGAAAGAAAGGGCTTGGAGCCAGATCCATCTTTCCCAAAGTTTGGATGAGATCAGTTGTGGGCTTTAGGGGCTGGCAGAAAGCTAATTCCAGCCTAGCAAAGCATAAAGCCCAGGAAGAGCAAAGCCTTTTGTTCCAAGTGAATAACTGAGAGACATTGAGGGCATCAGCGGTCAATTGCTCAACATATTTAGTGTGTGGAATATTCTGGGCTCCTATCAATCCAGAACTAAGCTGTATAGAGTGCTAAAACACATGCTGAATTTGAAGTGGCCAAAGAACCTTGAGCCTGGTACAGAGGACCCCTAGGAAATATGCTCTGTATGCCTACAACCATATTCATCTTCACTCATGTAATTCAAATATAATCAGTAGGTCTGGTTTTACCAGGCAGTAAGTGCATGCATGTGTGCTCCAAGAATGAGAAAGTCAGCTTCAAAATAGCACTTTTGGGAGTAGTTAAGTAAGGAATGTTTTATTTGTGTCAGTTTTCCAACATCAGCCTGTTTTTAGACATGTTGCTGCTGTGAGGACTGGCAGCATAGCTCCTGTTAATCCCATGTATGAACTGAAGCCCTGTCCCAGGTGTTGGTGTAAGGATGCTCCCACCAGGCCGAGCAATAAGCTGGTGCTGGGCTGTTAGAAGTCATGATGGGTGTCAGCAACAGTACTCTCTGGTGTGCTGTTGGCCACAGAAATACTTTTGCTGTCCCAAATAGATTCAGACAGGCAGCAGGCTGCAGGTGGTTACCCATGTGTGTCAGTCTCTCTTATGCAGAATAGAATAAACATCATGTACCAACAACACAAACACCTAAATCCTGCCTTTGCCAGTGGCTCTTGCCTATATTTCTTTGGCACGGTACACAGGAACTCTTCAAGGTATTTTGGCACACATTGAAGTGGGAAATGTCACTGAGTTAAATATGAATAAAAGCTGATAACAGATCCACTGCAACAGCCATCTTCCCTTCAGGCACTCTTAGGTGAAATCAAATATTCATTAGTTAAGATGTTCTTGCATCCTCAGTTTCCATCCTGATCTGTAATGGCAATATTGTGTGCAGAGCCTGGAGGGTGCTGGCTGAAGGACAGGATGGGTTCCAGTATCTGTGAGACAGAATGGGATTGTGTTACTGCTTTCAGGATCTCAGTCAGATGTTGGTGTGGTAACTGAAGAAGTTACCCCAGCAGATCATCTGTTGGGGATTGGGCATGCAAAGGCCTGAGCTATTTTAAAACAAAACTGATGGCACAGTGACTCACATGCTGGGCTGTGAGTGAGGGGGTTGGAGACCACGTTCAGCTGTGCTGTGGGTGGGATTGGGAGCCTTGGGCAGTTGGGGATATGGGATAAGGGGACAGAAACCACTGATGCTGTGGCCACACCGTGGCCTGTCAGACATAAGGAGGAGTAGGTACTTTGCAAAGTCATCTTGTGTGTGGGGTCAGAATGAGCTGGAATGACTGAAATGCACTGCTAGTTCCTCATCTCCAGGAGTGTAATCTGTAGCAATTACTGAACTACGTCAGTTTAACAGATTGAAGTAAACAAAAATGATGTTTTTTGCCCCAGGCTGTAAACTGTGGAAATGGGAGAGTTGTCACAAGACTGCTCAGCTGTGGTCCAGGCTGGTGCTTCGGGTGCAGATGAACAGCTGAGGGTGAAGCAACTGATCCAGCCTACTCAAGGGAAACCAGCTCTTTCTTCCCTAAAGTGGTGGATATTTCTGTTGAAGCAATCTGCAGTGGACCAGTTAATGGTTTGACCTTTGAACGTGGGCCCTGAGTTTCTGGAGGAGCAACTCACAGCCCTTGCTGCAGATTCTGGCAGGCATCTGGGTGCACGAAACTGTCCCTGAGAAAGGCAGATGTCTCTGAGGTTCTTCCCTGTGCATTCACAATTGAATAACATCCCTTTGGCAGCTAAAGCAATTGTTTACAGGCAAAAGTAATGTTATTCACTTTTTTTTACTTCTGCATTTTTTTAACCCATCTTTTAATGTGATTTAACAGCTGGAGATGAGGAGAAGGCAGCACCAGAAGAGCAGCCAACAGAGAGACAGAGAGTGCTCTGGGGACTACCACTGGTCCATGGATGACAGATGGGAACTTATGGTCTATAACTTAACAGATGGATCACAGATCTGTTTCTTACTTGAATGGAGAAAATCAAATGATTATGGGGCAGCTAAATAAAATCAGAAAGATCTGTGATTCAGTGTACTGATTTGGGGGAATGTATTTTGTGGGGATGAAAACCTTGTGGCAGTGACTAATGTGTAAAATAATGGCAAGAAAAGTGAGTTATTGCCCTGATTCATGTTCCTTAGAACTGTATTTCATCGCATAAACATCTTTTTCTATGTGTCTGTGTGCCACTCACAATTTAATTTCTGTAAAACCCACAACTTTTCTTTAGAAAGTGAAATTCTAATTTATTGTAGAGAGCAAATTGGAGATGTAATGTTGCATTTTGATGTGACATGCTAGAAATACAGTTATATAAATGTATCTATTTCCCCACCCCAAATTATTTTTTTTGCTTTACCTCCTACCACTAAATTGACAAAATCAATTTTGTCAATTTTTATGACTTCTATTGATCGCTTTGCATCGCAGTGAGACATAGCACATTTGTGTATTTGTAATTGCTGATAGTGTGCTGCCTTATTTATTTCTGCATTTCATAAATACCTGTCATGGCGAGAGATACTTTTTGCTAGTGTTATCTTGAAACATGCTCAACAGCACTCATAGCATACAATAAATATTCTGGTGACTGCATTTCTTAGTAGGCCTTCAAGAGCTTTCATTGTTTCATAACAAAACAAAAATAAATGGGATGCAACAAAGTCACTCCAGGTAAAGGAAACCCCAAGGGGTGCTGTAAATTCCCCATTGCCTTCTTCCCAGTTTTCTCATCAGGCTCTTAGACAAAGTGTAGTTTAAAACACATCAGCCTTCAATGTATGTAGATACCTCTCTTTTACCACACTGTCATGGTATGGTTGAAATTACTCTGGGGACAAGAATGGTTTCTTCTGTTTCATTTTTATTTTTGTTTTGTTTTGCATTTTTCTCTTTTTAAGTAATGCATTCTTTTCCCAGAATCAAGATGTTGAGTTTCTCCTCATAATTTTCCACCTTTCTTCTAAAGGTGTGTTTTACTTTCATATCCTGTTTTTTTATACCTAGATTTCTGAAGGGAATAAGACCTGTGTAGTCCAATTGTGTGTGCATGTTTTGAACTTGTTCAATTTCACGCCCCTTTTACAAAAATTTGGAAACCTCTTGGAAAATTTGGAAATTTGGAAAGCTCTTGAATTCCTACAAGACTTAGGAGAACAGGCTCCTGCATAGATAGAAGTGCTGAGAGGTTCACCCTTTATCAGACATCAGAATCCACAGAGGAAAGGCAGAGAAACCCCAAATTTAAGTTTCATTAGTTCTGCTCTTTATCAAATTGATTGTCTTTAGAAACTTTTTTGGAGATGTCACTTCAAAGATTTTTAATCCTGGAAGTTGTTGCAGTGCTTACTTTCAGCACAAAAAATGGCTCCTAAATAATAATGACCCACATAAATTATACATACATATATAAATTATATATAATTATATGTATATAATTATATAATGTGTTTTAGTACTTTATACGTTCCTCTGCTGATTTGTGTGGATTCAGCATTGCATATTATTATTCAACATTGTGTCACAGTTAATGGGATGATTACATAAAAGAGGGAGGAAAGGAAGCCTCCAGGAGAACACAGGCATTAACCTAATGAAATGAAACACCAGAAATAGTTAAAATACTTGTTTAGTTAAAAGATGGCAGTGCTTGCAAGGAGAGAGCAGCACACCTGACATGCTGTCATGTCATGGCTGTAGACTTGACACAATCCTATGATTGAATGTAAAAAACCAAAAATAGGTATGAAGTAGATGTGTCTCACTTGAGTCTAATAGACCATTAACACCTTCTGTATCCCTCCCAAACATCATAGAAAACATGCTGGTCATTACTGCCTCTGTTGTGAGAGAAGTTAGGAGTATTTAATTTCAAAGCTCCTCTCTCAGATTTACAACAAATTGCAGAAGTTTTTATACTCAAAAGCTTCAATGCTACATTGTATTTGAGACCAGAATCAGAAGCTTTTTAGGAATCCAAGTACCTTCTCATGCTGCACATGGTATCCTCTCCTCCTATACAACTGGAAGTGGTTTTAAGTGGCTGACAAGAGCGAGGGTCCTGTTGGATCTTACTGTGGCACATCTGCTCCTGTGCAAGTAGCCTCCATTCCGGGCACAATAGTGCACATGAGGATAAAGAATCACAGCAAAATGAGAGCTGGAAGGGATCTCTGGATATTGTCTGGTTCAGACTCTTGCTCAAAGTGGGATCAGCTACTCCAGGACCTTGTTGAGTCAAATTTTAAACTGTCCAGGATGGAATTGCCACAACCTTTCTGGGCCATCTACTCCAGTTGTACTCAATCTTGTCATGAAGGATTTCTTACTTAAGCATTCATATTCATTCCCTGTTCTCTTCTTTGCTGGTGTCCATGCTTATGGTGAGTGATTTTGCACTGGGAGTTTGTTAAGGAGCTTGAAGAAAGATCTCTAGAGCTAAAATCATGTGTTTGTTGAGGCACTGTTTTTTATTAGACATTGCAGCTAGGATAAGTAACCTCTGTGGACTGGCCACAGCCACAAATTAGTAATAATTCCCAGAGAGTTTCTGTGACTCAGAACTCTGAAGGAGCTTTGTTTTAGCATCATTTCCAGTCATTTCAGTTTTGGTAGCTAAATATGCATGAGATGACATCAGAGCATTTTTCATGAGAATGCACAAATGGGACTTTGGAGCAGTTTTGATGGAGCCTCAAATCTTTGACAATTTCTTGACCTGCACCCCAATTCTCCAGAAGAGGAGAGAGCAGAGCAATTAATGATGATGGACCCTAATGGAGTCTATAGCAGCACTTTGTTTTGGAGAGAGGTGGGATGATTCTTCAGTCAAAGTCATGTATCCTGGGTAATTGTAGGGGAAAGAGGATCTGAGCTACATTGGTGCTTCATTCAGTTTAACCTGGAAACATCAGGGATAAAACGATGTTGATGGCAAACCTTACCCCAGGGATTTCACAAACACAGGGACTGGCTCTGCAGAGGGGAGGAAATACTGTGACTAATCCCCCGAGAAAGCTGAAATAAATAGGGAAAACCAGTGTGCAAAATAAATCTTTGTCTGGACATAAATTGTCCATAGAAAGAATTAGCTGACCTGTGAGAGCAGAGGGTGTGAGTCCTGGTTGGCAATTACCAAAAAGTTCAGATGTTTGAGCTGCTACAAAGGTTTGTCTGTACTAGTGTGGGCAGAGAGGAAACATGGCAATTTGACTAAGGTGTGAACAAAAGGAAGAATGGACAGCAAGTGTGGATAACCAAGGGCAGCTCACAAAGCTTTCCATTTTGTTTGGTGCTTTTTGGGCACTTAAGAGCATTGGCCTCCTGTTAACACAGAAATCACGGCTTGCACTCAGTTGCATAATGTCTTTGTGGCAGGACTGCTGTTGTTTACTGACAAGAATTTTTAAGAATGTCTCTTGTGTATGTTTTTTAATCCAATAATGCAATTTGGCAGCTGAAGAAAAAGAAGGTCAGCCAGCTCCCCACAGACTATGGGCAAATTCTCCTTTGAGTGCAGTGGGAAGACAATTGCATGTTTAATACAAAGCTGTGTAATTGAAAAGTTTCCTGGTTTTGGGGATGTGGACACTGGCAATTATAATCAGTGGTTTCCTGGGGCCTTGTGGTTACATGGCATTATCTATCACTTGATTGTACACTACAGTGCAATGTGGGAAAATCTTCAGATTGAATGCCCTGTAAAACTGAATGGCCTATAAAACTCCACATCCACACACACTGTGACCTGGTATTTGCTTGAAATTCAATATGACTATTGCCATCATCAGGCTAAGTTTATCAGTTTCTCTTTTTAATAACTCTGGAAAAGTTTATACAGTTTGTATTGCACACTTATATTGAATTTTCCCATTTCTGCATTGTGAATTTTTGTTTTAGAATCACAGAATCATAGAATGGTTTGGGTTGGAAGGGACCTTAAAGACCACCCAGTTTCAGCTTCCCTGGGCAGGGATGGCACTCACTTGATCAGATTGCTCAGTGCCACATCCAACCTGGCCTTGAACACCTCCAGAATCTATATTAAATCCTTTTGATCTGCCTTAAACACTTTTGATCTTCAGTAAATCTTCAGTGAAATGTTTTATTAATTATTCATTGATCAAGAGATGTGCTATCATCTTTTCTCAAGATGCATTCAGATTTTTCAGTAGCTCAGCAATTTGAGGCCCAGGAAAGCTCAATATAAATCTCTTTTTTTCTCCTGTTGACAAAATACAGTAGTTCACTTTTTTTCCTGCTGAAGAATGTCATAACCTATCTTATACAAGATGTTTGGGTGGATTAAGCAAATATATCTGCATAGCAGAAATCAGTATTTCAGTTTGTTTCAAACCCTTCTTCATTCCTTTTATAATTCACACGAGAGAGGCAATCAGGCCTTGGAGCTACTTTCCAATGTTGGATTTGCCTTTCCAAGCCCACCTACCTTACTGGGAGCAGCTGCTGTGCCTCGCTGGATCTCCCCTTCCACCCAATCCATTACTCAGGTCACTTCAGAAGGAGATACTAGATGGGAGAAGTTGTGGCTATCTGCTGATCCAACATTTTATCACTATGATGGTGAGCTCTCCTTTTCTTTCTGCTAGTCCTCAGGACATTTCATCCCAGTTTGTCTCATTGTCACAGGCATGTGCCTATCCTGAGTTTCCTCATAAGTGAATTTCTTTTTTCACATGCTCCACAGTCAGACTGATGCCAGCTGGTGCTAACTTCAGCTGTGAGTGTGGGCATGTCCTGGTCTGAAAGCCCTCACAGTGTGCCACCCTCTGTACACCTGAATAAAATCAGTGCCTGTTGTGACCAGGCAGTATTTGGGGTCCTGGTCTAGTCCAGCTAGCAGGTTCACCCCCAAGTTGGACTTCACACTGTGTTTGGCTCTTGTCCGTGCTGATGTATCTACTTTAGCAGATGAACCTTTAGAAGGCAATTGGTGCAGACTGTAGTGCTGATAACACATAGATGCAGGACTTGCTCTTCATAGCTTTGCTGTCTCTCTCTAGGTGTGCTGAAGAGGAAGTTCTCATAATTTGCTTTAAAAGCTGAAATAAGAGGCTGCTTCACTGTCTTCTGGGCCCAAGACTGACTGGAAAGGTAGAGAATGTTTAACTTCCCACACAAACCCTGCTGGTACATTGTGCACTCTTGTGCTGAGTGGCTGCTCCCTATTCTTCCCACTGAGTTCAGCACAGCCCCTTCTCTTCTCATCATTTTAGATACTCTGGGGCCTCTTTTGCACTGTGAGAAGGGTTAATTCCATTGTGGAAAAGGGAAACAAATGTTTATGCAATGATTCTTATCCCTTCTTTTATATAAGTAGAAATGCCTCTGGATCTTTCTAGTAATAATTATCTAACAAAAGCCAAAACATTTTTAATGAACTAGGGTAAACATCTAGAAAAATCTTAACTCCCTAAAGGAAGGATTCAGTGATGAAGGGATTCCCTAGAGCCTCTCTGTTCTGTGATATTTGTTTCTGTAACAATGTTTTAATCCTTCTTATGAGACATATCTTGAATGAAATGACATCTTTGGTTATAGTACTATTTGAAGATATACAGAGATGGGGGACTGCTAACAGTAATGGCATGATTTATTTTTTTCATCCCAGGTTTTCAGTATTTGCATAAACTTCTAGGAATCTCTTTCACAAAAAATAATTCATTATGCAAAGTGAAAGAAGAGAACTGAGAAGTGATTTGCACAAAGGGCGGGCTCCTGCACACAGCAGCAAAACAAGATCACAGCAGCAAAACGAGATCACAGCAGCAGTGTTTCTGCCCAGGTGCACTTGAAAACATTCACCTGTGCTCCTATTCCTTTGTCTTAGCTCTTAAAGAAATATTAAATGAAAGCAAACAAACAAACAAAACCCCAACCTCCTAAAAAAGATGGATGTGCAAGGGAACACAAAGGCTGACTACCTCCTACCAACAAGACTGATCATTGCAGTATCTGTGAACCAAGAAATTAAAAAGAGTAAGTGTGAAGTACCATCTGAGTCTAGCCCCATTGCCAGTAGGACAAGCCATTTCAACCTATTTGTTACAACATTTTTGTTCTAAAGCTTACTTTCTATAGGTCTATTAGCCCATAGGTGAAATAGGCTATGGCCAGAAGGACAGATTTGAAGCACACTTTATCTCTTGAAGTGGCTTAGGGGTGGTTTCAGGTTGTACAGGTGAACTCTGATGAACAGTTTTTGGTTTTTGGTTTTTGCTTTTGACAATGCCAAATAATTGGGTTTTTTTTCCCCCTGATGATCATGCCCTTTATTCAAGTGCATGCAGTGATTGGACGAGCTGAAGGAAGGCAGATTTAGAGTAGATATTAGTAAGAAATTCTTTACTGGGAGAATGGTGAGACTGGCATAGGTTGCCCAGTGAAGTTGTGGATGTCAACCCTGAAAAAGTTCAAGGCCAGGTTGAATGAGGTTATGAGCTACCTGGTCTAATGGAAAGTGTCCCTGCCCATGGCAAGGAGGTTGGAACTAGATGATTTTGAAGGTGCCTTCCAACCCACACCATTTCATGATTCTATGACTGTCTCCTAAAACTTGAATTACTAGTCTGATGGAGAGCAAGGATTGAGCTGGGTGGACTATGAAATTTTTTCAGAAGATGTAAGTAAAAATTATTTGAATCACCCCTGCATATATTTCCCCAAGTTATTTACTGAGTATGAAGGCAGATGTGCCCTACCAAGAAGAAAAGATAAATGGTCATATTTTTTATCATCATATTTTCAGGTACCACGGCGTGTGTTCCAGCTGACCATACTCACGTGTTTGCTTTGTGAGCCCACTGTCTTTCACACATTCCCAGTGTTACCTGTCACACGAGCGTCAGTGGAAGTACCAATGTTCCTAACACTGTTTGCTTTTCATCTTTCACCTGCAGGCAGCTGCTCCTTTGCAAGGGCAGCTGCTGTGTCAAAGCACCAGCTGTGCTCCCAGGCTGAGCCACGCACAGCGAGGGCTGCCAGCTCTGTGCTCTGTTGAGCAGTTCTCAAGCTTCTCTAGTCTGAGATCTCTGTGCTCCCTCTCTCCTTCTCAATTTCTGTCAGATTTTGCCCCTGCTGCATAGTTTGCATCTATTTGCATAAAAGTTACTTTTACAATTGCTTACATAAATGCATATTCAATTTCCCTCTAGCTCATTCTGTGTATCACACACTGATGTTTTGCACTCTTCACAGTCCTCAGCAGCATTAAAATAGTCATTCTTCGTGAAAGTTCTTTTCAGGACATGAGCTGAGGACAGCACAGTGGTGTTGCCAACATGTATCATTGAAGCACCACTCAGTGCTGTCTGCTAACACTCTGCCTTTGTGGCAAACATGTAAAGGTGAGTTTTCCAGTTAATCTATAACAGAAAGGAGTACATTGCTTAGACTGCCTTAATGACAAAGAGGAGGACCTGAAAAATAAATGTCAGAGTAATTGTGTTTGATGGGAGAAAAAAAAAAAAAAAAAAAAAAGATTCCCTCTTCTAGCAGTGTTAAATAACAGAAGGAGAAATGATTATTTATTTGTTTTGAGTAAGTTTGCAAATCATGTGTCCACTATTTCTGTGCAGGCTGGTGAATTCATATTGAACATGGAATGAGATTGTGCAAAAAAACCCCCAAACCAAAAAAACCGAAAAAAAAAAAAAAAAAGGGAAAAAAGCAGGGGCAGCTGTGAAAGCCTTGTTTTTTATTAGCCAGCTGGCAGTCATCTCTGAGGCACTGGCCAGCCAGCATGAGCACTGCTGTGGAGGTGAAGTGCTGGAGTATATGTGGACAGACAATTTTTGTGGTGTTCTTTAGATGACAAAGAAGCAATCAGCCAGAGCAAGAAAGGAGCATCAGTTACATGAATATGCTGCTTGTGGGGCAGTGTTTTTACAACATCAGAGAGACATGATTTTGGAAACCTTTGTGGTTGGAGCAGAGGAGCTGATGGACCCACAAGTACAAAACTGCTACTTGATGAACTTTGGGTTAAAAATCCTTTGTAGCCTATTTATCTCTCACCTGTTCAAGGGGAGGAAGAATCAGCTACAACCTCAAGCCCCCAGGCATACTGTGACCATATGTTGCAGCATCCCTCACTCTTCATGTCAGTTTTGACACTGTGAAACTCCCTGAAAACAGCTTTCTTACTAATTTTAATGATTTGTCAGCCCGTAAAAATGGAGAGAGGGTTGACAGATCAAACAAATATAAGCATATCAGAACAGTTTCAATCCCTGGATTTGGGGAGCTGTGATTTTAATAATGAATATGGATATTGAAAGTGAAAGGGGTTATTTCAAAGCTGACAGGAGGCTATTTTCTCTTCTATACCTTGATAAACTATAAACATTCCTGTGTATATACTATCACATTGATTGTTTTTACTCTGTATTTTTCAAGCTGGCTTTTATTGCACAATTTTGATGGAAACAGGAGAATAAAATGTAGTGCCCCAATAATTCTTCTTAATCTTTCTCTGGCATAATTTCTGTGACCTTGCTTTCAGTTTCATCCACATTTTATACCTTGTATATGTAAATGTATTTGCTCTTTACACTAAACCTGAGTTCAAATATTAAATGGGCCTACAAGTTTGCATTTTTGTTATGACTACTCTCTAAGTGTCTTAGTTAAGGAAGACACATATACTTTTCAGTTTGCCTTGAGAATTTCTAGAAATTATGGTTTCTTTTTATGATAATCAGTAGTTTGTAGAATTTTATATCCTCCTGTAAGCTTCTGTGACAAATGAAGGCTCAGTCTGTATAGCCAGTGATAAGTGCTGTTTGTTTAATATTAATGTACATAATGTTATTGTACATTCACTGCCATAATGCCTGTACCTCATCACATTGATGCCTGTAATCCATCACATTTTCATTTATAATTTTACAAGAGCCACAGTGCCAGGTCCCTTGAATTTCACAAAATTAATTTGCTGCATCCTAATCTAAATGGGTTGCAGTGTGTCTGCTTCAGCCCTCTGCAGCAGGGTAGCCCTGCAACGGCAGGAAAGTGACGTGTGTCTGTCACTGCTGCTCAGAATGGCTTTTGTGGACAAATACAGAGGAGCTGCTGACACTGTCAGGTGTGGAAGGGGTTGAAGAGGGAGCTGGAGGAGACCAGTTCTGCTCTACCATAGCCTAGCTGCCTGACATCAGCTCTCTTCTTCCCTCCACATTGTGCCCGTCTGGATCCAGCCTGGCTGGTGTTAGCAGCAGCAAGAGGCAGCTGCTATCAAGGGTAGAGGACAGCATGCTCACCTACTTGGACATTTAGGACCTTTTGATTTATTTGACAACACTTCAGCACATGTAATTATTCAGAGGTGGGAATTTTTACCGCTGTTTTGTCATTGCAGGAGAAGACAACCATGAGATTGAAAGAAACAAATTTGCTTTAGGTATTGATTTAGATAATTTTTTCTTATAACAGTCCTTATTTTATAGCTGGTTTATTTATTTCCAGCCTCAAATACCTTTCATTCCTTCCAGTGCTCAGCTGGATGCATGTTTTTTGTCCCTGGCACTCTTTCCTCCAAGAGGCTGTTTGCTTCTCTCTCAACTCTAAAGATGTCTTAGTTTGAAAAAGCCCTGTGCAATGTACTATTAGCAGAGACATGGGAAAAATCAATATTAGAAATTATTTATGTATTTTTTGTATGAATGCAGTAATGGGACTTGGAATTCAGGCTTAAGTATGAACTGTTGTTAAAGCTTATAAACTGCAGTAAGATGAAATATTTAAAGGTGCTGAATCTGTATTATTGTGTCCCCTGCAATTAAATCCTCCATTTTCTAACATTCTTTTGCATCTGTTTAGTGATATTGTGTGTGCTAACCCTAAACCTAACCTTAACCCTTTCCTCTTTTCTTTTCTTTTCTTTTTTCTTTTCTTTTCTTTTTTCTTTTCTTTTCTTTTCTTTTCTTTTCTTTTCTTTTCTTTTCTTTTCTTTTCTTTTC
>VZUI01051256.1:0-33912 GCA_013401135.1 Cettia cetti
CTTCCCTTCCCTTCCCTTCCCTTCCCTTCCCTTCCCTTCCCTTCCCTTCCCTTCCCTTCCCTTCCCTTTCCCCTTCCTCTTCCCCTTCCCCTTCCCTTTCCCCTTCTCCTTCCCCTTCCCTTTCCCCTTCCTTTTCTCCTTCCCCTTCCCCTTCCCTTTTCCCCAAGAGGAAAAATTACCCTAATCAAATTAAATTAAAAATCTTTAGCTAATTGCAATAGAACATGGAGGAGAATTTTAACCAGTCAGTACTCGGTAGACCAAAACCCCATTCTCCTTTAACCCCTTCAGAAGCTGTTCAGATTATAGAAATTTTTGGTACAGACCAAGTTGGTTATAATTTTGGTTCCCTCATCAAATACTGGTAATACAAACACAGAAAGGGAAGAAAGAGTGTATAAGTGTTTCTACATTTTAACAGCAGCATATGCACCAGCTTTAACTTTAAAAACTGCTGAAGTTTATTCTCCTATATTTGATACTATGGTCTCTATGTGGATAAAATTGCCACTGAAGTACATGGCCTGAGAAAACATTGCAGAGAACTTCACAGCCAACTCAGACCATCTAATATGAATCATTCCTTTCGTGCAGAGGAAAGTGCTGTCAACAAAAGGAGATTTTGTTCTAATTCTATAGGAATTAACTACTTGTTTTATTTGGAAAAGAAAATAATGGAGCTTGTAGATTTCAGTATTTATTCTTCACATCAATGTAAAAACCATCACCAATTACTATCACCAGACTCCAAAAATTTAGATTTTTTTTCCACTGTTAGGAATCTGAAAGCAACTCTCCTACCTTACATACATGAAGAGAAAGCAATGAACCAATATAGGCAACCAATAGATATTTCATTTCTGAGACCTCTATGTTTTATGAAAAAATATCATCACCTCCTTTTAGACAGAGGTAGTTATGTTTTTCAGTCAATGAATGCAAGATAAACTGCATACGGATATGAATCCTGATGTTCCTTGTGAGTTATTTTGGCCATGGAAAAAGGTAAATTTAGGCTCAAATGAATGTATGTCACTAACTGACTCATCTGCTTGCAAGAAATAGTAGCTATTCAAAGGAGGTAAAGAACATATCTAGCTGTGGATTCTGAAGCTGTTATCACTAATTAAATAATTGAGCTCAAGATATTTGTCCAATTAGAAAAAAAACAGACAGACAACCAATAAGAAAGGATATAAGATAACTAAATTTGAATTACAAAGGAGTTGTTTGGGTTTTTCCACAGGACTACCCAGGGAGGCTTCACAGTAAAATCTAATCTTTATAATCTTTTCACAACGTGAGAAATGTTTTGTTTTTATGCCAGCTCTACTAATACCTTGTGCCTTGATAAAGCCTTTCAGTAACAGCAAGCGTTTGGCCTCTGTGCATTGGTTTTATAACCCGTTGTGGTGGCCTGCTTTTAACTTATGACCACGGTTCTTCAAAGCAGCACATCAGTTCTCCTGTGTTGGGGGAAGAATCTTGATGAGAGTCAAGTTTCATCATTTCTCCTTGAGGATCTGGCTTCTTTTCCAAAATGTAAACTATAATGCTTCATATGCTGTCCCTGGCAGGACCTTTTCTATGCAAAATGTGAAGATTTGCAATATGAAAACAACTTACTATCTATTGAAATTGCAGTGAGGAAGACATGAAAATTATTTCAGTTGTCACAGAAATCATATAGAGAGATTCTCTTTGCCAGTGGTAGATTCAGATTTGTAAGCAGGTGAGCAACTGCTGCTAACTTATTCCAGTGTTCTCTGGAACTAAAGGTCAGCATGGGTTTATGTGCTGCATGATACAACTGACACCTACCAAGGTAACTATAGTGTCTTGTTTTTTTACTTAATACCTACAATTTGCAATCTCCATCTTTGTCTTTATTTTTGATTCCAAAACAGCATCCCTGAACAATGTTATCAATAGAGGAATGATCTCTCTTTCTGATTCCTATCTGGGAGGAGTTAATTTTTTTGCTCTTCCCCCACATAATTTTGTCAATGAGCCATTAAAATGACATGCAAGAGCTTGAAGTTAGAAGTGCTTTAAATTATGTATTTCTAGTGCAGCACAGCTGCCTGGGAGATACGAGCTTGATTTCACATCCAAATCTCATATTCCTGCACATTTAAACAGAAAACCCATGAATAGTAACTGGTAATTAATAACCCTCTCCAAATTGTCATCTCCCTCAATCCCTGAGAGTGGTACTGCTTCCCCCATAAGCACAATAGAAAATGCAAGGAAATAGCAATAGAGATGTGAATGGCACTATTTTTTGTGTCATGTTCCTTAACAGCAAGTTACTGCTTGAAGTCCAAGAAATAGCTCTGACCATAAAATGAGTTAATATGCTCACCCCCTCACCTTGTTAGGACGCCCACTGGTGTTCTGTATTCACTCCTGAAGAATGAATACAGAACTCTACATATTTTTCCCCAAGGAAGCAGCTTTTACAGACCATATATAAGAAGAAGAGACCAGGTCTTGATCTCATTGATCTCTCAGTTCTTAAGTTACAGTACTGGTATTAGCTCCAATGGCTGTGGTATTCTGCAACCATCCAATTAGGCTATCATGGGAGAAACTGTATTCCAGAATTCAAAATTAGCCTGAAGTAGACCCAATACTTCCTGTCCCTTCAGAATGGAAAGACCGAAACTAAAAATATGATAATGCCTGCCCTGCTTTTCTGAAGACAAAAAAGTCCAAAGGAAAACTTGAATTGATATTTCTAGTTCACTACCAAACACTTTGTTACATTGAATAATTATTCTTATAATTCTTATAAACAGATATAAGCATATTCTCACATTGAAACCTGATTATTACTTTTGTTTTAAGGACAAGAAAAACATTGTTTTACATAGAGAGGTTGTTACACGTTAGTTTTTTATACATAATTTTTATTCTTATGAATCCAGATCACAGGATGCTGGTTTACTTTGTTATCAGGCTCATTCTTACTGCATTGTCCCTTAACATCCAAATTTTGGGTACATTTCTCTGCTGAACACTTTAAGCCATATACTTCTGGGTTTCTCAATGTATACAACAGTATGCTGTTGCAAGATGGAATTGCAGATTTTGGAATTTAATAAGGGCATCAGGAATTTACAGGAAGTATTAAATTAAAAACTAGTCTTTTCAGAACTGTATCATGCCCACAATATTTTATATTTTTGGGAGGAAAATGGTGATTCAAGTATGCAAATACATTATAGTGCAACATTTTTAAGAATTCTGACTGTGAAAAGAGTATGAATAAAACAGATAATAGTAAATTTAGCAATAACACATAGACTTTTGGCAAAAACCTGGAGAAAAGAAAGCAAGTGTACCTTTAAGAATATTTATCACTTCTGTCTTATTTTCAACTATAAGGTCTCAAAGAGCTTTATAAACATCAATTAAATCACACTTGTCTCCTCATCTACTTCAAATGAGTAAACTGAAGTTCATGGAGATTAAAGGGCTTCTCTATTATAAAATAGCAAATCAGTGGAAGAGCTGAAAACAGAATTTGAGGCTTGGATGAGAAGACGATATTATGCAAAACATAATAAAATAAAAAAGTCTTAAATATCATGGACATTGTTTGTTATAGAGATATAATTGGATCTAATCTAGTGAAAACTACATTTATATTCTAGTGGAAACAAAATTTAGCTTTGTGATGGAAGTATTCAAATCACATTTGGGACTGTTTTCCAGTAATAACATGCCCATTTGTGGGTGAAAATAGATTCTTGAAAATTGTTTGTACATCAAAGAATGAGTGAGAATTTATGGTTTTATATGCCAGTATCTATGCATATATATACCAATATGCTTATTTTTATATGTACCTATAGCAAATAAAATCATGTTATGAAAGCTAGAAATGCAGGATGAACAGTGGGACTGTTTTCATGCAAAACTACACAAAATAAAACCAACAAATTTAATCCAGTTCCAATTCTAACCATGAACACACAGTGAAAAAATGTTACATTATTAACTGAAAACTTATTACAGTTTTGTAATATCTATGATTTCTTTTTTTGAATGAGCATTATTTCTGCAAGTAATGGCAACTAACGGCCAAAGTTAAGACAATGAGATATATTTAGGATATTTATTGTTTTCTATACTGACAACAGTAAGATCCACTGCAGTCTTTGGTGAACTTAAAACAAAGGTTTCAGCACTTCAAAAGGTTCATGATGTTTTTGTTCTGGGAAATTTATTTGACTATATTATATCTGGCAGTAGCTGGTGAGCATCTTATAACATAACACAGTGATGACTGCATGACACTGTCTCTGTTCTCACTGTGAGCTGGGCAAAGATTCCTATTTTATATATCCTTTCAATTTGTTCTAGTGGTGGAAAAAAAATCGTCTGAACTTGTCACATACTGGCAACAAAAAAAAGTAGTATTCATCCAGGAATGTTTCTGTCTTGTTAGTTTTGGAAAGTTATCTGTGAAGTTGGATGTGTAAAGCACACGTTTTGGTGGCTGTGTGGGTTTATCTCATCGAGGCTTCCCAGAGCCGGCTCAGCACCCAAGTGTCCCTGGCCTTAGCTGCAGATACCGGGTAAGGATTTCTGTGTGTTATATTGCAATCTCCCTTACACCTTGTCATTTCTATCCTTCACACATTTGCTTGTTTCATAGCTCAGTAGAATTCCAGCTTCCCAGGCAACTGCCAGCTGCAGCTGGAAACGTGGCTGGCACCTTCTCTCTGATCCCACTGCAGTCAGTGAAAAGTTTCTCACTGATTTTATCAAGAGCTGGACTAAGAGTATTGTGTGGAAAAAAGCTCCTTCGAGACTATAGTCTGTAACACTCCAAGTGAATTCCTCTGCCATACTCTTGGCCAGATAGCAAGCTTAAAATCAAATTCCTGCTTGCCAAACCCAAACAGCTGAACAGAGGCCATTTCTGATCCACCTGCAAAACTCAGCAAAAGTCAGTAAAATTGCATTATTAGTAGTGGAGAACTAACAGATGTGTTGTATTTTTCATTTTGTTTTTCTTTGCGGTTGGTTGCAAGTCTTTGCCTATTTAATCAATATTACTAGAGGTTATTTGATAATATCCAGAGGAAAAAGTTGGTTTATTCAGGATTCTCAGGTGAGCCTTTTTCTACACCAGGCAGAAAATATATTTATATACACACATACATAATACTTCTGTGAGAGTTCTTCCATTTGCAAAGAACAGGAGGTAACTTCATAAGAAAGTATTGGAAATTCTCATTCTGAAATTTACTATTTCTTTCGTTCATGTAGGTATAGTCTCATCTGACCCTAAACCAGCTGCAAACTTAGCCACGCTATCTGGAATTTATCTATAGCCAGGAGAAAGAAAAGCAATGAATCTAGTTCTAAAATAAGCAAGTCAGGTAACAGGTATGACTCTCTGTCCAATGGACCTTGTCTCTGCATTAATTATAGTATCTAAATAATTAATTAAGGTTAGACATATATATACTGTCCCACTATTAATTTTTTTCTTCAAAAGTTAAATAAGACCTATTTTAAAGGCAAACTTCAATCAATCTATGAATGCATAAATTTTTGCATATGACTACAACATATGTAACATGAAATACATAATACAAACCTACATATATAGATGTGCAAATTCACACATTCATATATGCATAGTTTTATACACATATTACTACCAAAACTCTTGCCTCTATATACATGTGATCACATTCCTTAGATGCCTTTCTAAAGCCAGTCATTCTGTTTCCCTAAATATCACTACATAACCTAGTCACATCTCCCTGTGGCCTCCAAGGTATTTCATTTAGAAAATTACATCAATAGTTAAGAAATAGTGTGCCCAATCTGGAACTGTTTCTTATTTGATCTTACTTAAAAAAAACTCAAAACAACCCAAACCACTACATTTAACACATTTGTTTGCCTGTCACTGCATTGTATTAAAAAACAAAATCTTAGAAAGATTTCCGTTCAAATATCCATATTCAGTACATTAAAAAAATAATTATTTACTTCTTTGAATAGTGATTTTAATAGCTAAAATGTCATTTTGATGACACCTGTGTTTTAAAACAGTAATAATGTTTTAAAATTCACCTTTTATTGAAAAAATTCTCATGAGAGTGGAAGAAATAGCTTGTTAGTAGGAAGAAAGAGGGGGTAGCAAATGTAAGATTGGGGCCATCTTTATTTTCAAACTGATGCCAATTTTACACCAGAGTAATATGATTCAATTGAAAATTATTTTATTCAGTTGTGTATTCCAGTTAGATTTGAATCTGACAAACCAAAGAGGTGATGAGACACTACATTTAAAATCTGCCATAAATGTACTTAGATTCGAAGTCTGACATACTTTTCAGCTTGCCTTTCTCCTCCAGATAAATGTTAACCTTTAAAGAGATTGTTATCATTACCAGTAATTGTTAACAATAATATTGTTAATACTAATTAGCAAAAATGCTGCTACACACAGAGAAAAAATAGGCATAGATTAAACTACAGAGGAGGTGCTTGTTAGGAAACTGATCAAACAAGCTTAATTATGACCCCCAGATAAAGGGACTGCCATTAAGCCATTAAATTATCACAGATAAGACAGACGCTCAGGCACTGTCTGATGATAAATCACAGCTAAAAACAGCAAGGAAATCAGAGCTTGAACTGCTAATCCTTCTGAGGTTTGTGATGAGCACCAGTTCCCTACTGTTTTGCATCTATTTATATTGCACTTCGAACCCCCAAATGGCCTCTGCTTATCTGCAGCTCTAGATAATTTATGCCTATTGGTGTGTCACCTCACAGCAGAGGCTGTTATCAGGAAAGAGGAGTCTAGGAAATCTGATCCCTTGAAATGCTAATCCTCTGGAGATTACTGCACATAAACGAGTTTTCTGCCATGATTTACTTTTGTTTATTAGTAACAGAGATTAGCACTGTAGGCTTGCCATTTCAGACAACTGCTTAGTTTGGGAATAAAGTGATCACTTAATGTGCAGGATTTTCACATATGAAGTTGTCCAGAGTCTAGCAGTTAAAGGCAAGATAATAATTTTTCTTTATATGTCGTCTCTTAAAAAGATTTGTAAATGCTTTTTTGGCACATCAAAGGCTGATCTGAAATGTCTCATTCCTTAGACCCTAATCCAGAAAAGCACCTACCTACAATTCTGTGCAACTATAAGCATGTAGGTCATCATATAGTAACTTTGATGGGATATTCTTGTCCTTATATTCTAGCCGTACTTAAGCACTTTGCTGGCTCACATCCCAGCAATGAGATGCTCTCTGGTTTCATTCAGCTATGATGGGTACACTCCATTCTGAAATGGTTAATGATGAGAAAGGGTGTGTGAGTAGAAATGTTATTTAAATGCTTTTTCCCTATCTTAATGCTGTTGAACTGCTAAGAAATCTTATCTGTCAGCATTTGATGAGGTTATTTGGTTGGTAGCTAAATGCCATGGTTTTTAGTGCTACAGACTATTCCTATATGAGCAACTCCCAAACCCATCAAATCTAAACATGCCTATTAGCTTAGTATGAAAGCTTGAACTACAGGCATATAATGATGCTGAAAATACGTGGACTAAACACAAGGCTGCTAAGAGTTTTCAATTTCCTTTTTCATTGTTGCACTCAGGTTCACTAGTCAGACTGGATGAGATCACACCAAGTGACATGACTGATTACCAATTAGCCAAGCACACTGATGGTAGCTGTTGGTGGCAACTACTGAGATACAGTACTATGTGTCAAAGAGATAAGGAGATGCGGGAAATTAAGTTGACCTTGAGATTTCATTACATTTAATGTCACCTAATGGCACTTGATATTTTTAAATCCTGGTTACATTCACCTCACCAACTCCATTCCATCTGGCAATTATTAAAAAAAAAAAAAAAAAAAAAAAAAGTTTCAGAATTTAAGCATTGTTTTTTTTCCAGGGGAATACTTCACTGTAAAATGCATATGAGAGAGAGCCGACTGGAGAGAAGGAAGAGGCAAAACTAGTGTCTGCCATTTTCAAGGGTGACAGAGGGACTATTTCATTACTTTAAAGTACATATTGTATAATTTTGAGGCTATTTCTTAGGTCTCTTGTGGGAATGCAGTTAGTCAGCAGTTCTGTTAACCTTCTCCAAAAGCATGAAAGTGAAGAGGTGGAAAATAAAGCCATCACCAAAATAAAAGCAAAATATGGACACAAAAAGACAAGTAGTAAGAATGCAGATTACATCTCTCAGTGATTGTTTTTGTTGGGTTTCCTAAAATTACATCTTTATACACAGGAAAGTTTCTGTGAAATTTTGATTCAGATATTGCACAAAGGCAAAGTTTTGCTTAAATTATTTTATTCTTAACATATCTCTACTTTCTGAGAAAAGAAACAAAGATAAGACCTTTTGAAAGGTTTCTGTACATCTATATGTGAATGTGTGCTTGAATATCTGTTTGCACCCATGGGTAAATAGATAAAATTTCTGGTAAACTTAGAGACAGAGCTTTTAAGCTTTTGCCCAAGAATTTTGCCTAGTTGTACATAAGGAATTATGCACAGCTCTGTGATAATTAAAATGTGATTACACAAATATCCAAATCCTTACTTTTCTATTCACCATCAAAATGAATGTACAGTTTTCATAGCTGTACAGATAAAATATAATTCTGAATGGGACAATGTGACAATTTCTACATTTTTATTTGGCTGAGATGAATAATATTAATATGTTTAACTAGCTTTAAACTTAATTTGAAGCATCTACAAAATCCTGCATTTTTTTTTCAGTGAGCTTTGCCTACTTTTTCTATTAATTAGAAGCCAAAGCTATAAGTTGTGTTTTCAATATACATTAGAAAACATTAAAGTATGAAGTTTTCAGAAAGAACATGCTCCATATATTTTTACCTATTGGCAAATTCTTGACAATATGAAGAATAAGAAATTTATAATAAGAAAACTGTATATCTTGAACTGACTAAAGAAATTTCTGCTGACTCTAGTAACCAAGACCTACTACAGTAGTGTTTAAAATATTCTTGTCCAAATTGGTATTAATTATGGTTGACAACAATGCATTTTCTAAGTTTCACTTAGCTGAAATATTTAATGAAGCATATAACCAACTCCTTGTATTTATTAGAAAACCTGCCTCCAAACTGACCATCTCAATTTGTTTTCCTTGATACTTCAGCTTTGATTAGAATTGCTGTCCACTGGTTAAAAGTTCATTTGTACTATTAACATTGAGAGACTTCCCTGGCTATTCATCTACACCAATACATGCAGCATGAGCAACAAACAGGAGCTGGAAGTCTGGTGCAGCAGGAAAACTGTGACATAATTGCCATGGCAGAAATATGGTGGGAAGACCCACATGATTAGAGTGTTGCAATGGATGCAAAAAACTCTTCAGAAGGGGTAGACAAGGATGGGACCGTTTCTAGAAATTAATGATGGTGATGTTAGGGTTGAGTGTTTACAAGTAAGGACTGGAAGAAAGGCCAACAAAGAATGTGTCATGGGAATCTCTTAGAAACCACCCAGCCAGGATGAAGAGGTGGATGGTATATTCTGCAAGCAGCTAGGAGAAGTCTCATGTGGCTTTTGTTCTGATGAGGGATTTCAACTTACCAGATGTCTGCTGGAAGTACAACACAAGAAACAAGATGGTCTAGGAGGTTACTGGAGTGTGTGGAAGATACTTTCCTGACACAACTTCTGAAGGACCCAAAAAGGGTCCTGTTGGACCTGTTCGCAAACGGAGAAGGACTTTAGAGTGATGTGATGGTCAGAGGGCTTCTGGAGGACAGACTTAGGCCTTTGTAGGAGCCTAGCTGGCAAAGTCCCTTGGGAAGCAGTCCTGAAGGAGAAAGAAATACAGAAAGGCTGGAAGAGGGAAATCTTAAAAGTACAGAAGCAGGCTGCTGCCACCTGCCATAAGTTTTGGAGGTGAGGAAGAAGAACATTCTTGCTTAAGAGAGAGCTTTGAGTGGAAGTCAGGGCAGAAAGAGAGTTTATGACCTTTAGAAGAAGGAGCAGGCCATTCAAGAAGACTAAAAGGATGTCATGAGGTTATGCAGGAGGAAAACGTGAAGAGCTGAAGCCAACTAGAATTTAATCTGGCTACTGCCATAAAAGATAATATAAAATGTTTCTATAAACACATCAGCAACAAAAAGGAGGGTGCTGAGAATTTCCATCCTTTAATGGATGCAAGGGGGAATATAGTAACAAAGGATAAGGAAAAGTTGGAGGTAGTGCCTCAGTCTTTAATAATAATAGTAATTGTTAAGACACTGGGGGGTAACGAGCCCTCTAAGCTGAAAGGAAAGGATGGGGAGCAGAATGAAGCCCCTATAATACATGGGGAAATTTTCAGTGATCTGCTACACCACTTAGTGAGCACAAGTGTTACAGGGCCTGATTGAGATCTACCTGAGGGTACAGAGGGAACCGCTAGAAGAGTCCACTAAGCCATTTTCCATCATTTTTCAACAGTCCTGGCTCACCAGTAGAGTCCCCACTGACTGCAGATTAACAAATGGGACACCCATCAACAAAGAGGGCTGATCTCAGTGCTGAGGTGGTCTTGGATCAGATCAACTTGAGTGAGATCACATGGTATGTGTAATACAACCAATGGATCAGGCCCAGCTAGCAGGGGTTTAAGAAAGGCAGGTCCAGCTTGACCAACATGATTGCCTTCTATGACAGGGTGACCAGTTAAATGGGTGAGGGAGAGGCTGTGGATGTTGTCTATTGGGACCTTAGCAAAGCCTTTGACATAATTTTCCACAGGATTCTCTTGGGGCAACTGGCTGCTCATGGTGTGGATGGTGTTTGGAGAGTAAAAATTGCATGGATGGCTGGCCCAGCAAGTGGTGGTGAATGGAACTAATTTCCATTGGCAGACAGTTGCTAGTGGCATCCTCCAGGGCTCAGAGTTGGGGCCAGTTCTGTTTAATCCTTATCAATGATCTAAATGATCTAAACGAGAAAATTGAGTGCACCATCTGTCACTTTAAAAATCACAAAAGTTGGGTTGGATTGTTTATCTGCTGGAGGGCAGGAGGGCTCTACAGAGGGATCAGGACAGAGTGCATCAATTGGCCTAGGCCAACTGTATGAGGTTCAACAAGGCAAAGTGCTGGGTCCAGCATTTCAGTCACAACAAACCCATGCAGTGCTGCAGGCTGGGGTAGAGTGTCAGGCAAGGGCTCAGCTGAAAAGAACAGGAGGGTGTTGGTCAACAGACAGCTGATCATGAGCCAGATGTGTGCCCACGTGACCAAGAAGGTCAATGGCATCCTGGCTTTTATCAAAAGTAGTGTGGCCAGCAGGACTGCAGGCAGCAGTGATCATCCCCCTGCGCCTGTCACTTGTGAGGTGACACCATGTCCAGTTCTGGGTGTCTCACCACAAGTACATTGAGGGGATGAAGTGGATCCAGAGAAAGGTAACAAAGCTGGTCAAGAGTTGAGAGAACAATTCTAATGAGGAGGAGCTGAAGGAGCTAGGGATATTTTGATGCCTTGAGAGGCCACCTAGAACAGAGGCTAGACAGTGTTAAAGGAATAAAGTAGGTATTTATTAAAAAGGCCTTCAGAGGATGCACCTTAGGCAGTACAAGAGCCCGGAGGAGGCTACACACAAGATAGACGACAGGTCATGTGTTTTCACCCTTTTATAAGTTTTGATCCATTTACATATTGGGGTTAATTGTCCAATTAAACCTTCAAGTTATGAAGTCCCATCCTCCCAGATTGCTGTCCTTAATTCACTGTTGTTTATACATTTTGGGCCTGAAGCTGCAATGGTGTCCTTGGTTCTTGGGCAGGAAGAGGACTGTTTCGTCTAACAAAACTGTAAAGAGAACTTTCTAGCACTTTATATGAAGTTCAGAGTTATATACTAATTCAGTAAGAATCTGGAAAACATGAAAGCTAAAACTTAAGGCATCAGTTTGGGGAAAATGATGCTCAGGGAAACCTTATTGTTCTCTAAAACTACCTGAATAAAGGTTGTAGTGACAGGATGCTGGTCTCTTCTCCCAGGTAACATGTGGTAGGACAAGATGAAATAGTTTCTAGTTTTGCAGGAGGAGGTTTAGGTTGGGTACTGGGAAAATATTTCTTCATGGAAAAGGTTCTCAAGCATATGAAAAGGCTTCCTCAGGAAAGTGGTGGAATCATCATCCCTGGATGTATTAAAAGTTGATGTGCTGCTTAGGACATAATCTAGTGGTGGACTTGGCAGTACTAGGTTAAGGGTTAGTCTCCATCTAACCCTTTTCCAAACTAAATGATTCTCCTTCTATGATTTTTTTTTCTGCAAAAGTGCAAGCATATGTGTATGTATTTTCAAGAAAGAGAAAACTCGAGCATAAAATAAATCAAGGCCCTAAAATGTCAAAGAAAATTCAGTAACTCAGGATTTTCCTTTTATTTTTAAAGATGCCTTTTTATATTTCTTTAGTTTGTAATAAACTGAGAATTCTGGTATTTCAGAGGTTTGGAAATCAGTACTTTCAAAAATGTTAGATTCCCATAAAAGGCTTCAAATTGAATTCCCAAACTTTTGGAAACCTTAGCTCAAAGATATGTAACAGGAAATGTTTTTCTTTAAGAGAATTAGAAGAGTTTGGGTTTTTTTTGTTTTTTTGGTTTTGTTTTTTTTTCTGAAGAATCAGTCAGTCATTTATCACTTTCTATATCTGGATTTTGGAATAGAAAAAAAGATTGAAACAGATGTTTCAATAATGTAAGTGTAATTTACATGACATTGTAGTCAAAATGCAACTAAAAAGACTTGTTTCATGAGTAAGCCTGCGACCAACATCCAATGAAGTCCTCAATTTTGTACTACATAGAAAGAAAAGAGCAAGAAAGGGCTCATGACATGGCCTGTGAACAAGGAAGGGGAATTTTTCTAGGATCATGTGTGAACACACAATGCCAGAACTGGCACAAAGTTATCACTTAAATGTTTTTGAACAAGTTTAAAAACAAAGCCTTCTGCAAGCTCCTTCATGTCTCTAAGCATATGAGGCCTAGAAAGAGGTTTGCTGTTATTTGGTGTCAGTGCATAAAAATCCACTTTCTTTGCCATTTTGGCATTACATACAAAAAGTGTTGTGCCTGCCCAGTACACACCAGGAAGGACAGGTTGACTTGGAATATGTTATGAGTTTTTCCTTAATCCCAAGTTTCTGTTCATTGTCTTTTATTTTATTGCTGACATTCTTACTCAATTGATAACTATCAATTAAAAAGTATTTTTAATTGATAGTTATCAATTAACTATCAAGTAACTATCATTAATATCAGCAAAACAAAAAGTGCTGAAGTACTGAAGAGATTGTGCCAACATATAACTCTAACAAACTAAGAAAATAAGAAAATTACAAGCTAGTGTGTGAACTAGCTTGTACTAATATAGATAAATAGATATAGATGACAGAAGCCTGCACTAATATAGATACATAGATATAGATGACAGAGATAAAGATAGAAATCATTCAGAGCTTGTTCTTTTTTAAAAAATCACAAAGCAGATTGATTTGGTAGTTTTCAGAGTCTCTTAATTTTTGTCTTATTAGTTCTCATAGTTCTACTGATTCAGAGAAGGACATACAGGCACCTAAGATGTAATGCAACAGATGGAAATTTGTCATCCCAAACCTTTGGCAGCTGGTTCACTTTTGTCACTGGCCAGATTAGTATAGCTATATGTTTTGACAGAATTCCTTTATAACTACAGAAAAATAAGCACAATACATAACTGTGGAGTGGTTTTATGTTTGTTTGGGGTTTTTTTGGTTGGTTTTTTGGTTTGTGAGGGGGTTTTTTTGGTTTTGGTTTGGTTTTTGCTATTTTTTTTTTTTAATATTGGCAAGTGGAGATGTTTCTAAAATATAAATTTAATAAATAAATAAATATGCTCTCAGTTTTTTCTCTCAAATGTTCAGCTTACAACTCAGCTTGAAAAACACTAAATGTCAGTCATGGTTCACTTACGTTGCTCACTCCTTTTCCCTACGATGTAAGATTTTTTGTATGTTATGAATGCTTATAACACATAGGGTCTACTCACCTGTCTAAATTTACATACTGTCAGTATTCACATGGTAACCTGAGTCGTGGCACAACACTTGTGCAGACTGAGCATAAGTTTTGGAGAATTGCAAAAATGCCATTTGAGTAGGTTACAGGTTATATAGAGTGAGTCCTCTCTACACAAGCAAGTTTAACAGGTCTGCAAAGCTGGGATTCAAATTCTTGTCACTGCTTCCACTGGTGTTGAAATTTAGACCCCAGCTGAGACTTGCACTAAAACAGAAGTGGCTAAACACAGCTTTGAGGCTCATGTTGACAGGGTAGTTCACTTAGTTGTTGCTTATGCCTGAAAATTCAGCATTCACTGGCCTAGAGAAAGAGGGATTGTGACCTCAGCAATGTAGTTTGGTTCTAGAACTCACTGAAGGAAATAGTGGGATCAAGAGAAACAGCTGCTGTGGAAGAGATGCTGAAAGTCTTACCTCACAGAACCTTACAGTCCCATGAGTAAGGTGGTGTTGAAAAATTACTGGTATCAGTACACCACTACCTGATTTAATTTACCCCAGCTGTATATTTCTTCTTTTCACGCAGACTGTTCCCTGCTCAGTATGAAAGAGTTAGTGGAGGTTGTTGCTTAATACCCAGATTTCCTCTCCTAGTGTAGAGGGATGTGACTAATCTGGGTTTACAGTTTTTGCAAAGGAGACAGGACATCTAACTGGCTAAAGGCATTCCTAGATGCAGTTTATGGATCTAGCCCTTAGCATTTTTTCACCTTGAAGGTTGCATAACCAGTCTGTCAGAACCAGAAGGCAACAGGAAGGTCTAAAAATCTACTTTTAAGGTTTCCAGTTAATAAAACATAAATGACAATAGTTCAAAGTTCTCCCTCCCCCAACCTTAAATACATAGAAATGAATTATAGCAGTTGGGCACTTAAATGTATGCAAAGATCCCTGGACTGAAGCATGAAATAAAACAAAGGTTTTAAGCAAAAGTACTTTTATTAGTAATAAAGGGAAATGTGATATCTAAGAACTGTCAGATGAGAAAGTTTGATACAAAATGTTTTTTATAAGTTAAATCATTAAAGAACTGCCTGGAAAGAACTGCAAAATGACTTCACAATTTCCAATGCCCTTGGCCATGAAGAAGTGATGAAATCTAATAAAACAGAAAGAACTGAACAAGGGGTAAGTAAGTCTAACTGTATACACACAGGCAGAGACTACAAATTAACTATTGCTTGAGAAGAAAAAAATAAGGAATTAACATCAGACATCTCTCTGAAAACATCAAGTCAAGCACCCAGTATCAAGTAAAAATGTGGAACAGGATATTTGGATGATTAAGAAAGAAACTGTAAACAAAATAGAAAACATATATATATATATATATATCACTGTATAAATACACTGTATCGCTATATCACTGTATAAATACATCATACACTCTTATGTTGAATAATTCATGCAGCCCTGGTCATTCTACTTAAGGAGAAAGAAGGGCAAGACAGAGAGAGAAGATTGACAGAAGAAGGAAGTAAATTCACAGAATATAGGACAAATTCAGACTACTCATCATAGTGCACCGCTCTGATTTGGGAAGCATTTGAACTGTACAAATTGGATATAGAGCCCTGAAGATGTCTGGAAATCAACAGTTGAAGGTGTCCCTAATCTGCAGGGATCAGTGGAGGCCTTAAAACAGGACTGTATCCCTAAAAAGGCACACAGCCAGGTACACATGTCCATGGAGATTTGTGGCTTGAGTCGGTGCTGCTATTCTTACTTTATGCACAACCACGTGTCTTCTTGAAAAAACTGACAGACAATATCAGGGGAGGATTGTGAGGAGAAGTATAGGCAAGGTTAGAAATTAATATATAGGCAAAATAACCGTGCTGTCCTTCATTCTCAGGATACATTATAATAGTTTGGTTTGTTTTCAATCTTTTTCCTGTAACACATTGTGGCTACTGAGGTAGCTGATATTTGAATCCCTTCCCAAATCATGCATCCAGTTCAGTTCCTTCTGAACCCATAAGGTAGGTCAAACTGCTTTTCTCAGAGGTTATGCCACATTTCCCAGTGGAAATTTTTTTTAGGTTTTTTTTGGCAGCAGAGGGTGGTAAGGTGCCACACAGCTGAATCCTCTCCCAGCACCAAAAGGTAGGTATGGATAACCCCATATCTGCTATCATGCCAGAAGCAGTGGCAAAATTATGCAAAATCTGGAGCTTGTATAAATAAAATTAGTAGAAGAATTACCTGTGTTTTGATATTGCTTTTTGTTGTGTCTCTTATTGCAAAAAAGTTTTATGCAACTGAGTTAATGGAGTTCTTTCAAATATATAAAAAATATATGTAAAACATCTGTATTATGGGGTGATTGTATGACACTGCTTTGCAATCCCATTTTGTAATGATAGGTGGATCGCTATAAAACTTTGAGCTACATTTAATTGAAGAATAATTTAGGCGGGGAAGATTTTGGTAAATTGAAACCATGGCTAGAGGATTTAAATCCAGTATTTTTTCAATAAGAGTGGAGAGAAATTACTGAGGTGGGAATCATTCTTCAAGCACTGCTGAGCATTGAGTTTACTCTCTATACCTCATATGTTCTTTAGTAGCCAAAGTTTATGCATTGATAGAGAAGGTCTTGTAAACCTCATTACTAAAATGGCACCCTGAGATGACAAAAGCTTAATTAACTTAAGCAAAGTCCAAACTGAAGAAAATTAAAAGAAAGTTCTAGGCCATTGGTGGCATTTTAGAACCCAGTAAGCCACCATTTACCAAAATCTTCAAGCAAGTGATGGACAAATCCAACCAGTTAAGGATTTTTGGTAATATTTCAGCCATGACTTTCAGTTGCGGTCTCCTCACTCAGACAAATGACTTGAATCTTATCCAGAGTCACCAAGATATTCTTAATTGAGGCTATTGTCTCCATGAGACAATACTTAAATCACTCCACTGCTAGAAGAAACTGAAAATGGGTGTTGTATTGATATGTTGTCACAACAACCAACTTGATATCCCTCTGGTGTACATCAAAGATGAATGACTCATGAAAAGCTGTGTTACCCTGAAGGAGAAGAAAAAATTACCCAGTTCTGTCCTCTAAAGCCTACAAAAAAAATTATAATACGCAAGTACTTATAATAGCCTAAACATCAATACTTTGCAGTCAGAAGTACCAAGTGAAAAGTGTCTATATATGCCAAGGTAGTAGAATACTTCATTAACAGTAGTCTCTCAACTGTCATACCAGTACATCTGCTAAGCTATAACTATGTTCAGAAACAGTTTCACTGGAGATGGAAAGATCTGAGCTTTTCCAGCATGCTTTCTGATAACCTTTCCAGGCAAAATGGAAGAGCTTTGAGGAGGATTTAAGTGGAGACAGAGTTGGCGGCAAAAAAGCGACTTCCTGTAAGCAGATCCAGTTAAAAATTCTTAAAGCAGTTGGCAAAATGCCTTTTCTCAGGGAGACATAGAAACTGGCTTTGCTCTTTGCAGACTAATCATTAGACATGTCTGATCACAGAAGCAGAGGAGAAGGAAGTGAGGAAGAGATTAGGCTGGCCACTTTTCAGCTTTCTTACTCCTGAAGAATTCTTACCTTTGAAATCAGGGTATTTTAAAATGTCTGACAGACCTAACATGGCAATTTTTCTGTTTCCTTCTAAAATACCAATTTTCTAAAAAAAAAAAAAAAAAAACCCAAAAACTCCAAACAAAAAAAACCCAGAAAAAAAGTCCTACATAATTAAAATAATTCCCAATTTTATCAGAAATTTCATGAAAAATTATAATTTATTATCAACAATGAGCAAATATTATATTTTTTCTGAAATATTATATTCCCTTATATTTTTCTGTAATACTGAAATGATTATTTTCAGCATTAAAAATAACACATATATGTTAATATATTCTTTCCTGTTTCCATTTCACTGTGAGTAGTATAATTTCTGCTTCTTTCTGTTCTAGAATGAAAGGACATTTTAAAGTGTCCCAGATTGGCTGGAATATTGTAATTTTGCTGAGTATTTCTCAATAAGGTCTATTTGTAAGCAGAGGCAAAGACTCACATAGATTCATCTGCAGGAGTATGACTAACAGAATGCTCTCTGCCTCTTGCTACCATGAACAGTATCAGTAGGAGTAAATCTGTATCATCCCAGCTTAAACTTCTTCCCCAGCAGGATCTTTGAAAACTTTATTTAGCTGCTTCTCCTTCTCCTTTGCTCTTCTATATACATATTTTATGTATAAGAGGGGAGCTAGAAAGAAGATGGGGAAGCAGGGTTATGTTAGCGTGAGGAGCTTCCAGGGCAGGCTTCCAGGGCAGCTTTTCTGGCTCTTCTCTCCCTAGCAGCATCGCCATGTCCTGCTTCGCCATCCTCCTGAAATCATCATGCTCTTCAGATGTGGTCTTTCATTCTTGTCATTAGTCATAATCCTCAGTTTGTCAGATGTGTGTTCTGGCCTCTCCCATACACCTCTGTTTACTCTTCCTCCTGTTGCCAGTCTGTTCCTCCCTTCTTCTCCATTCCTTTCCATGCTTCTTTTTCTACATTTCCATTCTCTAATCCCAACTACAGTCCTTATGGGCTTTAAAAAAATGCCTCATAGCGTTCACTGTGCCTCCAAACCAATCTCATGATCTTATGGTTATAACTCTTGTTTTGCTTCCCCTTTCTGCTTCCTTTGTCTCCTGCCATTATGCCATTTCTATTCAGGCTGTCATCTCTTCTGGAAAGGGATTTTTCTTGTTCTCTGTTTTGCAAAGCACCTGGCATGTTTTTGATTCTGTCAAACAAATAATAACAACAGATATGAAATTTGCAGTGCAGCAGAATCCTGATATCAGGAAGTAATAGAGGCAAATTACACTATCATTTTCATTGCCATGTATACACCACTATTTGACAAAAATTCTCATTGACTGGCCAGGTAAACATCAATAAACTCAAAAATTCCCAAGCAAACACCTAGCATGAAGGAAATGTAGTTGTGTTTCACGTTGGATCTCAATGAGCCACAGGATTATACTTGAAAATTTCAGTATTGGAAACAAAGGAAATAAATGAATGAGGTGCAGTTTTTTAGATGGGAAGTAGGGTATAAAATTAAGTACTGGAAGAAGATGTAAATAACTGTTTAAAACAGAGAAGCAGGACAAGGGTGGAATGGGTGTGTTCAATTTAACTCTGCTTAATTATAAAAGCATACACAAGGTAGATATATTCTAGCATGTAAGCTAATGAAAGTAGACTCTCCCTTAGCCCAATATTATCAGAAGATCTTAGTATGGCTGAAGAATCTTATAAAACATTTTGACTGACTCATCTCAGTCATTATATGATATTTGGCATTTGAAAACAATTTACGCTACCTGTGCTGCTAAAAAAGCCCCAACAAAACAAAACCAGGGCTTAGAAAAAGAAAGAATAAGATGTGGATTTTATTGTACATTTAGTGACAGACTAGTCATACGAAATCTCTAAACAATACAGCTTTAGCACTAATGGATGTGGGCCAGGACTGAATGGAAATTATTTTACATATGGCTAGAAATCTCTTAACTTAATTATTTTAAAATTCCTGGGAGAAAAGCAATTTGTTATAGACACTGAGACAAGCCAATGTAACACTAATACTAAAGAAAAATAAACCAGCAGAGGAATGACCCCCATTCTATACCAACCAGAATTCTTATAGCTGATTCCAAAGTAATATCTGTCATTCCAGCACATGGATTAGATTATTTAACAGTGTGAATCTAAGGGAAGAGACTCGTTCAAGAGAAGAACGATATTAACACGTCACTGTATGCCACACATCTCTGTCACCAAACTGGAAAAAATGGGAGCAGATGTTTTATGATAAACTGAGAAGAGGATCTGATATTATTAATAGCCAGAATATTTGAGGCTTAACAAACAAAAAGAAGAGCTAGAGGAAGCAATCTGATGGAGGGACAGAAAGTTTTCTTCTGTCTCTAGTAAAGTGTCCTAGGGACTGATTTTACATGAAGGAAAGGTATTAACTAAGCTAAATCTCATTTCTATTAGTTTTTTTTTTTTGCACCTGCCTTTGAAGCCCTAGTAATGCATGGTATGCATGAGAAAAGAATTTATCAAAAAGGCACTCTGAGAAAAAATTTTTTAAAAAAAATTTTTTTCTTACTCTGATAGGTTCTTTTAGTATTTTGAAGACAAAGTAAGCCTTTGAATTACTAAAAATGATTGACATGTGAATTTATTCAAAGCTAAAGGTAAATGGCAGTCAAAAATGGTACTTTGATGCATAGGTATTTAAAACCTCAAGTTATATTTGTATTGGCTCTATCCTGATATTTTTGGATTAGCACCAGAATGAAGGTCTTCAGATCAAGAGATTAATGAGATAGGGTACAGGGCCACCCTGGACTCTGGCACAGCTTTACAATGGGTTGCCACTAATTCTCACTGGCCAAGTACCAGTTTCACCAGAGCAGAGCCCAGGTGCAAGCTAGCAAGTATGAAACACCAAGAAACGTGGATCCCTGTGCAGTACATGACAAATCAATGAGATAATTTCCTTGCATGTCTATGACCCAGCTACTCATTATCACAATGGTTCATTGCTAGCTGCCGTGCTGTCTCATATCATTCCAGATTTGAATTACACAGTCTATCTCCCTGGAAAGAGATGGAAGCCCAAAATGGTTTAGTGAAACAGAAGGCCAGTCAAAGACAGTAGATAATGCCTCTGTAATGGGGATAGGGCTTCAGTTCTTGGTTGCTACATCTGTATGGTTGCATTTAGTACCTATTTATCCAGTCTCTGGTACATGCCAAGGCCGTATCTGAAATCAATAATGAAAGAAAATGTGCAAAAGTTACTATCCACACTGCAACTTCCACATAAAGGAAACCCTGAGAGTTAGCTTTCCAAGTGTCCTGGGTAAGCCATCACATATCCCAAGAGTAAATCAGGATGTGTCAGGAATTCATAGCCCCTAACCTTCTCTGAAATTAAATCCCTAAATTCATCCTTTCAATGGGAGATGCATGTAAAGAAGGATCAAAGAGGTCACATGCACTTCATCCAATACTTGAGCTGTGTCAGAATGATATGGCAGTGTGGTGCCTACAGACCGAGATACTAGATCTTCTGGGAAAAGAAAGCCACCCAACGTCTTCCAAGAAAAATCTCCATTTTACTCAGAACAACAGTCTCCCCACTCCCACAGAAGTGTCGTAAAGAAGATTTTCAGAGGAAGAAGGAGGGGATTTCTGAAAAGAAAAGGTGCATCAGAAAGGGAAGGGATTGTACAGTGCAGGTAATAATTTAAGAGGTAATTCTGGACTAGGATTACCCTAACCAAATTTTTCCCAGGCAAGCAGCTGCAGCTCTAAGTGTCTGACAACACATGAATAACAATATATGAATCTCTCCCACACAGAAGATAAAAATATCATGTTGGCCTTTTTGTAATACCTTCCAACAGCCCAGTACTGTAGAGTCAATCTTAGTCTTTCTATGCCTTTCTCACCCAAGCAATATGTAACATTGCCACAAATTCCAGAAAAGTATGCCATTCATCAAATCACAAAAAAATAAGGTGAGCCTTATTCATAAGGATGCTAGACAGGTATGTTCATCCATCAGCGTCCTGAACCATGGATAGCCATGGCTCAGCTCTCAATAAGCATGAGGGGAGTCAGTCTGTTGTCTTGTTCCGGCATTTATGCTAAAAAAGGGGAGAGAGTGGGCCCAGTAACAGCTGGATGTCATCTCTGTGACATATCTCCCCACTTGCAGCAAATGACTTCTATCAATTTACATCACATTTATCTGCTTACTTATGTTCACTGACCTTAGCTAACAAGGACTTCCGTCACCAAAAGGCTTTAAATTAAAAACAATAGCAACAACATAATACAACTTATGGTCTAAGGACTGCCAAATATAAGGTACTGTTTTGCAAAAGTATGCTGCGATGGTTCAATGACACATTTGCACACACATAAGTCTTTGCTAAGGTTCTGTTTCTGTGGTAGCCAAAGTGAAGGTCTCTTAACTTAGACCTGAAAATTCAACCTTAAATGTCATGCAACCACTTCTGAAAGCATTATGAAATATATATATAATCTTAAATTTAAATAACTTGACAGCATCTGATGTTAAAAAAAGAAAAACACAAATTCAGCTTTGCACAATCCTATTACCAATATACAAGTGTAAAAATGGTATTAGCTACTTTAAAGGCTTACTTTATATATATTTTCCCTCCCTTTTCAATAATTATTAAGTTACTTTCCTGTACTGAAAGCAGGTAATATTTCTAAGGTATATCTTCTTGCTTTTTCAGCAAATAATTCAGAAGCAGAAGACACAGGTCAAACATTAGTTTTCATATGATTTTCAACAATCCAGCTATATTAATGTCATAAAATCTGTAAGAAATGTTTATAACAGTAAAAATGAATGGGAAGAGACTTTCTCCTCATTCATTATGAGGAGTGTAAATTACAAAGGTAACTCTTTTCTCCTGCTTCCCTGACATAATCCCTTCACCAGGTGTGGGTTGTTTTTTTTTTTTCTGTCATTCAGCTCCTTCTTAGATTGCATTGCCAACAGAAAGATTTTGGCACTTATTTTAAATACATTCCATTAGCTTGTAACACCAGTGTTAACTGGGCAGTCCATGTAAGCCTGACATTCTGCTCTTCTGTATTCAACAACTCCCCCCACTGTAAACACACTTTCCTATTTGTTTTGATTTTTTTTACTAACACTAATGACTTCTGCACTTAAGAGTGGTCTCCCTCATTCATAGTTTGTTGGCTGTAAATAGACATTGCTTTTGTTGTGGCTGGGGTAGTAAATACTCCTTCCTCATGATCATCTTCTACTTACTCTGCAGGGAAGCATGGGTGCTGCTAGGTAAGTATTAATGACTGATGCCAGCTGGGGAGAAATTGAAGTAGAGCACAGTGCTGCAAATAGCTTCCTACCTCATGGCTGGGAAAATGTTCCTCAAAGGCAGCTCTGCACAAGGAAACAAACATGGACAACTGCAGAGGGTATTTGGTGTTGGGGTACTCAAGTAACTACTGCAAAAAAGATGCTATCTGGGAGTCACCTTGCCGTCAGGAAAGCAATTGCATGGGATAGGAGGCAGATTGTGGCTGAGGCTTGCAACAAAGAGCACACAGTCTAATTGGAATGCTTTTGCCAGCAAGTAAAGGCATAAAAGAGGATTCTCCTCTTGCACAAATTTAGGTAACGTTGGCAGTGAAACAATTATGTCTCTTGAAAAGAGCACTACAAAGAAAAGCCTGAAAGCTATTTTTTTTCCTTCCCTGCCCCCATTTCTTGCTATTGGCAGTGGATGAACTGAAGTAGGGAAGCTATGTAGTAAACAGCAGCCTTTCCCTCTGAAACAGCAATGGATCATTTCTCCACAGCACTAAGGGGTTAAAGCTCAGTAATATTACAGAAGAATCCTCATTAGGAATACCTCTCAGTGCCTTGTTGGCCCAATTTCTTCAGGTAGGCATATTGGCCTGGATTTGAATATAACTCTGTCTTTTTCTTCAGCACTGCTATTTTGTATAGATTAATATAAAGGATGACTTACAGGCTGCTCCAGTAAACAAACCAGGAGAGAGACCTGGAATGAAATGGCCTGAGGGCAAGAGCTCTGCAACTTTCTCTGAACAAACTCCTAATCACCCAATCACTTAAAAAATGCCATTTCTGAGTGGCCTTCAGGAGGTATCTGGGTGATTTTACTATGTTTTTTCCAGGCAAATCAGATTTTGCATGCAATGTACTATGTGAAACATCAGGGGAATAACATATTTAATTTATGACTATGACTGAAAAGAACATGCTGGAGAGAACAAATCTGAGATTCTTGCACCTTCTTGCTGTTAAGCTACACATGTATTCTTGGCATAGGCTGTTCATCCCTGAGAAAACAAAATTAAAACGTTTTACAGCAGACATGTTAAAAATGGACATGCAGCCCTTCAGGAAGCCAGTGGAAGTTGGCATAGTAACACAGGTTAAACAACAATCAAGAAATTGCCTGAGTAATGTTTCTACAGACATGAAATAAGAGGAATCAATGTGGATACATTCTATCTATCTGTCTATCTATCTATCTATCTATCTATCTATCTATCTATCTATCTATCTATCTATCTATCTATCTATCTATTTTTCAGTCTAGCCTCTTGCAAACCATGGATAATTTTTCTTTTCAATGAGACAGTATCTTTGGATCAGGAAGTTTCACATGTAAATTCATGGTTTTCTTCATAATTCTAATGACAGAATGGGTCAGGTTGGAAGGGACCACACTGGGTCATCTGGTCCAACCTCACTGCTCAAGAAGGGTCATCCTAGAGCACATGGAACAGGATTGTGTCCAGATGGTTCTTGAATATCTCCAGTGAGGGAGACTCTACATCTCTGGGCAATATAATCACAAGATAATTTCTATTGCACTTGATTGATCCTACGGACTCTCATCATTCCTTTTGTTTTGTTTTTGCACAAAAAAAGAAGGCTTTAGTTATGGACTTGGGGCTATAATGTCTCCAGTTTATAAATGACTTGACATACTCAGAGTCATGGAACTCTTAATACCAGTAGCACACGTAAGTCTTTGGGCATAGCTGTGTCTCAAAACACTGTGTGTGTTTTTCAGTGTTAGCCATGTTATCATTCCTGATGACCTCTAAGTTGTAGTTTTTAATTATTATTATTAGCAGCAGAGTTCTACAATTGGTTATTTGGTTCAATTAAATGCAGAAACCTTGGTCCATGGATGAACAGATTTTCTACTCCCGATTTAGCTCTTCTGGCACCAGGCATTATGTCTTGTTTTGTCCAAGATTCATTTGGCTGGCTCCACAAGTTTTGCCTGGCTCAATCACATCTTTTTTTCATAGTCTATCAAGATATCAGTTATTTTTTTAACGTGTGGTTCTTTTTTGGTCACTCTAATTAGACATTAATTTCACCTAATTTGTACGGTATAAGTGCCAAAACCTACTATCATTTTACAAGACTTAAAGAGAACTACTCTAAAATCATCTGAGAGTAAATATCATCATAGTTCATGTCTTATTTTCAGGCTTTTATTGTAAAATTCTCCTTTCATGTCTCAGTTTCAAGTCTGCTTGAATGAGTTGTGTATTACCAGTTGCTTTCCCATCTGTCTTAATTTAGTCTCTTTGACAAATTCCAATCTGGCCTGAGGAAAACTCAGAGCACTGAAACCACTCCACATTACATTATTACATATATGATATTAACAGTGTCTCTTATAAAATCTTCACACTCCTTAACTTCCCTGTCAGCAATGTCTTGTGGAGCCCTACAACTTAGATTCAGACACTTCACGGTTCTCTTTCCACTCCCTCCCTTCTGACTTCTCACCACATACCAAAGCAAGGGGTTTTCATCTGTAATTTCTAACCTTTCATAATCTTGTTGAATGTAACCTACAGGGTGTACACATCCTTTCACTTTCAAACCACCTAACCCTTACCCACCCTGAAAGTGCTCTGAGAATTTCATGGATATTACAGACATGCTAATTTTATCCCTTAGCCTGTCCCAACAGATTTGGCTCTAAATGCACGTGTCAATTATTACAACTTAAAAGTCTCAAAAAAACATATCCAGAGGAAAAACTCTCACAAAAGTAGCTTGCATTCTGTCACTGCTCTTTCATCAGGATACTGCAGATTTTATGCCTGTGGTTTAATCCTTTATATTTTTCAAATCCCTATATGGAATGTCTTACAAAAATGGGGAGCCCTGTTATAATTTTGGTTTTACAAGCCATTTGTTGGATGAGGTCTTTCTTTCTTTTTTTTTCTTTTTTTCCCAAACTGTTGTATTCCCTCCCCAATCCATTTTTACACGAACTTTAATTGCAGAACTGCCTATTTCCAAGTAAATAGAGGGGTGCACTGTGCAAACAATAAATATCACTGTTTAAAAGTAATTGTTGGCTTCGTTTGAAACCCTTAAGGGAATATGCGAAAAAATGTAGGCTGCTGTCCAGGATTTCTTGTTTTACTAGAAATTTGTTTTAGACAAAGACTTTTGAGTAGTCCCACAAATCTCAAATCTACCACATGCAGGTCCATTACAAGTTAGTGGGGAAAAAAATTTCACCTGTTTCCATTTATCAGTTAATTGATCAGAAGTACAACCCAAATAGGTCCTGAAGATGGAGAAAACCTGTTGTAATAGTTGCTCAGCAAATCACAGCACCAACTCAGAATACCCCTGCAGCACCTGCTGCCAGAATGGCTTTTGGGCAAGAACTTGTATTGTACTTTTCTAAAACAGCGCTTATCATTCTGTATGGGATCTGTTCTCTTCCACAAGAAGCTCAAATGTCACTTATTTAAAACTAATAAGAGAAACAGCCCAATCAACAAACAAAAACCACCAAAGACCAAATGGGTATCATGAGCACATCACTTTTAAACCACATGCAGGGAAGCAATGAATTAAGGATGTTTTAGCTCTAACATGTCACAAACAGACTTTTAAAAGGTGAGATGACTATTTTTTGTCTGAGTTTCCCTTCACTCCTTTCACACAGCCAGTGGACTGCTTCATGCTATTACTGGGCAACAGAATGTGGCAGGGTGTCTCTGTATTGCCTGGCATTATGGCTGCAGTGACACAATCACAGTTTAGCAGCAACCCAAAAGTCATGGAATTTAAATAATTCTCAAAATTTCTATATATGAATTACTTAGAAAGTTAAGGACAAATTATCATTTTTTTTTATTTCAACTACTAACCAATAAATGTAAAAAAATACCAACAACAAAACAAAAATAAACCCCTTCATCCCCCACATTAAAGCAATCGTTTTCGTAACATTCAAAACAGTGGAAACTATTCATCGTATATTACTATTAGTGGAGAAAAGCAAATTTAATTTAAAATCATTTTTTCAAACTCCCTCAGTGGACGCCAGATAGTTCAGGCTTAAACAAATATAAAAAAAACCTCATTTTAAATTGAAAATAATACAGACAGAGCTCAATTATTGAGATATTAAGGGCAACATTCAATTTGAGTTACATTTAAGCATCTTTGCCTCCTGGAGATTTTACATGACAAGGCTTTAGATAAACATGGTTTTGCAAACAGCAGCTATCATATCTGATCACATAACCTCTGGACTAAAGCAGTATGTCAGCAAATATTTCTGATTATTTAAAATATTAAATAACTGTAATTTACTAGGCAGGTTTTCCTCAGAACAATCACAAAAATTCTCAATAATTGATATCCACATACAAAAAGCATTTAGATGGCCTGTTACAAGTCTCTGAGTAATAATAATAATAAAAAAATCACCTCTCTCTGTGATAAAGCCCAGTTTAAATACATTCTGGGATATACCAGTGGTGGAGGAGCTGCCTTTCTAGGACACTCGACTTACAAGGAAAACTGTAGCAGCCAATAACAGATAGGGTAGGAATCACTTTACCTAACTTTAGCTATATAGATATTAGACGCCTAATTTAAGCTAATCATCTGGCCTCCCTCTACATCTAATGGAGATAAGCATTCCCAGAGGGAGATTCATCCCGCTTTTTTTTAGGCATCTCTCTTCTAGATGCTTGCAGATGGATAAAGTCAAGAAAGATCAGTCTCACTGACAGCCTGATAATCTGTCATTAGCAATGCACAATGTCCAAATTCTTTGAAATGAAGCCAGAACTGGATTGATTTTTTTTTTTTTTTCATCATTTAGCATCTCATTCTCCCTGTGACCCAACTTTTTCTTCAGTTCCTCCCATGAACATCAACTATCTCTGGCACTTTATTTTTCTTACCCTGGACAGTGTTTTCTGAAACCTGGGGAATTGCAACCAATGTCAATGTTTTGCTGCTCTACCAGTTACAAATCCATTTACATGCATGTGCTCTAAACTGCAGTAATGATCTGAACATGTAGATAAGTTATCTGATTGATTGCGGTTGATCGCGATTGTGCTTTCTGGGTCTACTCTACCACTTTCAAATGTGTAAAAATCTGTGGCAACATTAAGGCAGTCAAGGTATATAGATGAATGCTAAAATATATTTACTATTCAAAGAAGATGGCTTAAACCAAACCAGGAAAATTAAGGAAGAAATAACATTTAGGGCCCTCACTTGTACATGCGTGAGCCCAAGTCACCACACATGCTTAGAGGCCTCTGTGCTTCAGAATATTGAACAAGTCCTAAAGGCGAAGCTTGGCCTCAAATCTTTTGCATTTAGGGTTTGTAGGTACTCAGCAATACCAGCATTGCTGCATCTCACCTTTTTTTGACCAAGACCTTAGAAACAGTAGCCAAGGTTTATGAGGAAGAAGGTGTCTGAACTTAAAGCCTTCTAAATTCTTAGCTGGGTGCCTAAAGCAGCAACAAGACAGATAAGCACCCTTCCCTGCTGCTCACAGATGCTCACCAGTGGTGAGGCACCTAGCATTTGTTATAACACAAAATGGATGTTTATTAATTTTGTATGTATTAATTGTGTTCTAATGGCTACTTGAAGTGCCTTGGCCAAGTGCTTGCATGCACTAATTCCAATATTGGGCATGCAGTCTACTCTGCATTTTACTCTTACAGATTTTTTAGAAAATTAATTTTAATATTAAAAGAAAATCTTGAGCTGCATACGTGAAAATAACTCCATTACCACTGAATGACAATCTAATACGAAATAAGAAATAGTCACCTTTTTTTCTTACTCTGCCCAAATCCAGGCAATAAATTAGGCTTCTCAGCATGACTGTAAAGTGCTGTGAATTGTATAAACAATCATATATGGACACTGAAAAATAACCCTTATGCACATTGCATTATAGTTCCAAAAATATATTTACAGTCTATTACAAAGATTACAAATGGAAGTGTCTATGTATCGGGATTATGCTAGTTAAAAGCTTTTTACAGATTTTCTTCAACAAAGGTGGGTGGGGACAAAAAATTAGTATAAGCAGACTGATTTTTTGTACTGAAACAAATAAATAAAATGACAAATATAACACTGTACAGTGATCTAAAAAGGGCGAAAAAAAGGAGGGGGGGAAATGATTCATTTAAGTTTTTGATAACTATCTTTGGTCCTAAATGTGGGAAAACACATTATGTAGCACTGAATTTACATGTTTGTTTGTGATGCTCTGCAAGTAAAATAGAAAAATATAGTGCATTTTCAATGTATTCAGAGCTCACTACACATAAATGTGTGTACAAAACAAGACAGTATAAATAAAATTTACAAGTTTTACAAAGGAACATTTACAAGGTTTTTCTTTTCTTTTTATTTTTTTTGTGTGGATGCCCACATTATCAAACCAGACCAATTTATGACTGATCCCTGGGATCTTTCTCTATCAAAATCAATAGAAGCAGCCCAATTCTCTTTGGAAGTACAGCATTTCATTGCTGGGGTAGTTCACAATTTTCAGATTTTTTTTTTTCTTTTTAAAGCATTTCTCTCTGGTTCATGTACATTCTTGTAATATCTGTAAAGACTCTGTTCATTATTGCTTATGGTAATTAAATATTTTAATCAAAGAAAATTTATATATAAGTAAATGGTGTAAAAAGATATTCCATTGAGCAACTACCTTTGCATCTCTGTTCCTGATGAATGACTGTTGTGTCTGTGTGACCACGCACACGCACGTTCATTCAGAGCAGCAAAAGCTTGTAAAAAAATTGAAAATTTTGAACTGCCCCTTATCTCATGCTCTACAGTTCTCATATAAAAGCTATGTCCTTATTCTGAAGGCTGGACTGCATAGGGCTTAAACTCATAGAAAATACACACCAGCTATTTCTCTTAGATTTGCTAATGCAGAGTACTGAAAAAAAATGTGATGTGCTCAGATTAAATGGTTTAGGTAACACTGGAGAACTGCACCCATACTCTGAGACACTCCTACAATCACTTGTCCGTTCAATGCTGTGTCTCAGCAGGTTTACAGTTGTAGATCTACTTCTTAGAATATATCTCAGTTTAACTCTAGTCCATTAAAATCATCTTGCAAACAATTTTCTAAAAGTGCCTAGAACTACTTAGGGGTCATTATTGCTTTCTTGTTCTTTACTTTTTTTTTTTCTCTTTTATTTTCTTTTAAAAGATAGCATATGTATAACCTTAAAAAATTCTTTAAAAAATATCAGAGCTCTTGGCAACTTGCATTTTCCTGACTCCCTGCCAATTAGCTAGCCATGTCAATACGGTGTTGATTTAACAAAAGGAAATGGCACAAAGGGATACCAAAGTTCGGATAGATATACATTGCTTGGTCATGCTTCTTAACTCAAATAATCCTTCAGAGGTACCCAGTGTAGTAATGTGTCATTGAATTAGCACTAAAAAGGTCCAAAGATATAAACATCATACTAAAAGAAAGTCTTTATGAAGAATAAACACAAATGATTAAAAAAAGATTCAGAAATCACAGATTTAAGGAAAATATTTTGTTGAATTCAACAATAATATCATGATTTTATCTGACAAATATATTCTTTTTTAAATTTTTATGTACATTTAAAAAGTCTATTAGATAAAAAGGAGGTTAGAGAGCTCAAGGTGTTTGTATGTTTATTCAGGTAGTACTTTGTTTATTGTCACTGCTGTTTTCCTTGCCACCACTGGTGGATCCTAATTCCCTTTTCATAAATTCTGGTGGCACTTAGGAGTTCAAGTCTGTAGGTGCTTCTTGTAGCTCTTCTATTCACTGCAGGAAGGACCCAGGAAATCAAGTGTCTTCTAGCAGCACTTCATATATACTGAAGGCCAGTGCTGTTCTCTCAGTCTGTCACCTCCCTCATAAGGGAGAAATGTCTATCACACTTGGATGCCAGTGCCGTGTAAATGTAGCATTTGTGCTCTCATAGTCTGAATGCTGCTCATGATTTTCTTTTGATGACCAACCAACGTGATCCCTAAACTCATCACATCCCTGGGGAAGATAAATGCGTACATTGTTAATTTTTCAACTTAGACTGCTATTGTATGGTATTCAACTGTGAGTCAAAGCTACGCAGTGGTTTGGACTACAGGGTTCTGACATTGAAGCTACGCCGTAATCTCAGCTCAGCACTGGGAAGTTCATACAGGCACTGTTCAACCTCTCAGCGACGAGTGCAATTACATGACAATTACAGTGTCATGTAATTACACTGTGTGGGTCTCCACATCTGAGAAGGAGGTGCAGTATGTTTTACGTTAAGATAACCTTTTAGTGTAGCTTTTAAGGATGCCCGAAGACAAAGACACTTCTCTTGTAAAATACTTCGGGTGGTTTTCAGGACAGAGTTATGTATAAATACAAGATTTTGGGGATCATAGTCTGTTTCCAAAAGAGATGCCTAGATGCCTTTGCATATTGACACATACCCATCATGCAAATGAATGAGGAGCAGCAGTTTCAACTCCGCCTCTAGTAATGCTAAAAGCTTGTGGACTCTGATGACAGTTCCCAAGCTATAGGCTGAGACCCCTAGTGACACCAGGCAGATAAGAATAGAGTTGAAATCTTGAGAATATTGGGTTAGAAACTTGTTTAGAAACCCACTGCTCTCTAAGAGGAATTATACGTTTGGCAACCACCAGGACAAGAAAGTTGTTTGCAGGGTGCCAAGAAGACCTGTTTTAAGATGACAGTACTGATACAGGCCATGCTTGCCTTCAGAAAATTGTTTTGCTTCTACAGACTTATCCTGATGCAAAGTCCTGTTTTGCAGGATACAGACAGCCCCCAGCCAATTAGAAGAAAATTCCACATCTTCCCAGAACACATCGGGAACAAGGTACCAATTAGGTGGTGGAGGCAAAGTAGTTGTTTTCCTATACATATGTACATATGTATTTTGGAAGGGGCCACATTCTCCCTCCAATTCTAGTCCTTTGGTATTATTTCAATTGGTCTGAAAAGCAGGGAAAAAAGTGATGCCACACAGAAGTAGTAGGGTATTTGCCCTTTCATGAGATGCTGTAATACAACATCATCAGCTGCTAAAATGGCTGGTTTGACCCCAAGTACCATGTTTGTACTCAGGGTAAAGTTTTGGAGTTGAACATTGTGTATTATTGTACCTAGAAATTCCCTAAATGCAAGTTAAACATGCCCAGTACTAACTTACTCAATAGTCATCCTGGCAACTGATTCAAGAGAGTTGTAGCCTGCTGCTGTGAAATTATCCTTATATCTTTCCATCTTAATAGCTTGTAACCATTCGCCTACGGAGCAGAAAGTGGTAAAATCGGGAGTGTTCTGGTCCAGAAGAGGGCTAATTGGTCTATGGAGAAGGAAAAAGGAAAGTAAGTTGTTTCCAAAGAGAGTAAAACATAAGGGAGTATTTAGCAAGGTGAGAGTCAAATAAGTTTTGGGTATTAAAAATGTTGAGAGTAGAAAGTTATAGCCTTTATACACAGTTTAGATTATTCTGTGAATAGCTTTTGACTGCTCTGTGGCTCACAATATGTACTTCCTAAGCTTATTGACATAAAAGATGAAAGGTCAGAGTGAGCAAAATCAGCCTAATGGACTACTGTTACCAACAGAAAATTGACCTTATTACCTAGCATGACAGCAGCTGTCTCTATGTTGCTGAGTAAAATAAAGATGCTGTTCTTTTATGCATCTTAGAAAACATAGTAGTAGCTATTCCCATTTTTCAATTGGATGGGACACAACAAAGACAAGGGAAGAGCAGAGACACAAAGTCTTAAGGTCACACAGCAAATCAGCCAGTAGAAGAATCAGGAGCAGAACACAGGCCAGTTGATTCCCTAGTACAGTGGTCTAGCTAGCAGATCAAAAGATTACCATGATTAAATAATTCACCTAAAATTTATGAAGAAGCCATTAAAAACTACATAATGAAATACAATGAGATGCAATCACTGAAAGGAGTTAAAGCCAGAAAATGAAAGATAAAAATCTAGAGTGTAGCATGTCAAGGTACATCGGCCAAGCATGAGTATTGTTAATCGCTGTTTCTACTGTAGCAGTTCCTAGGGCAAGGGATGCATCATATAAAACTACAATAGACAATGATCCTTGCCCTCCAGACTTTATGATTTTAAGAAACAAAGAAAACATAGACTAGTGGTGAGAGTGCAGAAAGAGTGATGAGCAAGCAGTAATTTACTGAGAAATGTGTTAGTTCCACAATATTTACTTTATTTTGCTTGTTTTATTTTTCTAAGAAAGTCCTTTTTTTTGGCTTTGTTTAGCATGGTAAAAAAGAAGGGCGAATGAGGGAAGAGAAGAACAGGGAACAGAAAGAAGGAGGAACTGAAAGACAGATGAAATAAGTGTGAACTGGAACTAGCCACCAAGCAGAACATCCAGAGCCCAGCCATGTGTACTGTCATAAGAACACACACTAAAGCTTTTCTTACCTGCTACAGGTTCCCAGTGGGGTTTTCAAGCTGTTTGGATTTCTAATCATTTTGTCCAGAATGCCAACTATCTGCTCAAACTTTGGCCTTTCACCACGTTCCTTCTGCCAACAATCCAGCATCAGCTGGTGCAGTCCTGCTGGGCAATCCATGGGTGCTGGCAAACGATAGCCTTCTTCGATTGCTTTTATAACCTAGTAGCCAACATAGTTAATCATTTTTCATTAACAGCAATTTAAAGAATATGTATTGCTATGCAGTTCAAATAGCAAAGAAAAAATAAATAAAATAAAATAAAAAAATAAATAAAATAAAATAAAATAAAATAAAATAAAATAAAATAAAATAAAATAAAATAAAATAAAATAAAATA
>VZUI01051257.1:0-13455 GCA_013401135.1 Cettia cetti
CCGGCGGGAAAGCTCCAAACCCGCGGGATACCCGGCGGGAAAGCTCCAAACCCGCGGGATACCCGGCGGGAGAGCTCCAAACCCGCGGGATACCCGGCGGGAAAGCTCCAAACCCGCGGGATACCCGGCGGGAAAGCTCCAAACCCGCGGGATACCCGGCGGGAGAGCTCAAACCCGCGGGATACCCGGCGGGAGAGCTCCAAACCCGCGGGATACCCGGCAGGAAAGCTCCAAACCCGCGGGATACCCGGCGGGAGAGCTCCAAACCCGCGCACATTACGCGGCTCCGCCGCTCACCCCGCGCTGAGCTCATCCCAGCGGCACCGCCCCACGCACCGCCCCGCCGGGGGCGGGACTCGAACCCGCGAACCCCGGGCGTGCCCGCCCCCATCAGCGAGGCCAAAGCAAAACCACACCCCGCGCGTCACGGCGCAGGGGAGGAAGCTCCGCCTTCTGCAAGCTGATTGGCTAAAACCGATGAATACATTAAAAGCCGTCGCGGAAAGCGTGCGTTTTGGCAATTTTACCGAGATTTTTAGGGATTTTAGGGAAAATCTGGCAAATAGAATAAGAAAATTTTATGGGAGTTAGAAAGAGATGTCAAATTGAAGAGAAAAGCGTTGAAAGCTCGGCTCGCTCTGTCCTTTCAGCTGAAGCTTGCCCGAGGTTCAAATAGCACCGAGTGCGGCTCTACGGCCGTGTTGTATGAAAGGAGAGAAGGTTAGCACTCCCCTTGATAAGGATGGAAGAGGCCCTAGTGGCCTATACAACACACATACGGTTAAGGCACTGCCACCTACTTCGTGGCATCTAACCATGTTTTTTCGTTTTTTACTTTTCTACTCCTGTTTTCTTTGCGGGAGACCCTATTAAAAAAAAGCAGCAGCCTCTTTTTTAGCCGCTCGGCTTGCCTTTTCCCTCAGCTTAAAAGTCGGCGCTGCAGCAGAGGCCTACAGCAGTAACTCAACCTCCCTCAGCACACTGTAACAAGCCCCAGCCACTCTGAGCCTGTACCTAAAATAAAATTACATCTCCCCTACTCCAGCCCCTCCAGCCTGTGCACAATCCTCATTTCCAAGCTGTGCTTGAGCTAATCCTGGCCCTCCGACCACTACAGCCATGCCAGGCTGCACAGAATTAGAGGTAAGTAGAGCTCATGCCAATAGGCCCCAGCACTAATCCCAGGTGGGATAATAAGGATTTAAACACAACCTTTATGAAGAGCAGCTTTACAGCAGATTCTTTACATTAGGACTTTTTCTATCCCTGTTCAAGAGATTTCCTCGTGAGAGCAGAAAATTCATCTCTTTTTCTCCACAGCACAGCTGGGCAAGCAAAGCCGCTCACACACAGGGACACAAGGAGCACTATGCCCGGAAATATTTCTGAATCAACATTAAAAATACTTTGCAGGAGTAAAATTCCACCTTCTCCATGCTGTAAAGCGGCACAGTCACATCTTGCATTAAAGAGTTTCACTGGCCTTCAAGAACAAGGCTGAAAAAAAATCACAAGTTGATCATTTTAGCAGTGACACCAAGTCTAGACACAGTGTCCCTTCCTGGGGGTAATGAAAAACCTCCAAAGGCAGTGGTATTATTAATAGCCATTTTAGCAGCTCAACATGAACTCTATATTTAAAAAAACCCCTATGCCTCATGTCTTGCAGCTCTTATTCTCCAAGGGTTTCAAAGCAAGGCAGCCTCAGAACAGCACTCCAGAGGTCTGGACTGTAATTGATTTTATGTTATTATCAAGCTCATGAGGTAAATACCAAAAAAAAATGAGGTTTTGCTTCACCAGGAGCAAAATATCCCCTTGCAGCAGAACCCTTGGGGTGCAGTTAAACTTGTGCCTCTGTGCATTTCTCAACCAGCACAAATAAATCCTGGATCCCTGCCCATCCTGCAAGGAGAGGGCAGCAGGAATCCCTTCCCTGGGCTCCAGCTGTGGGGGGTGTAGCAATGCTGTCTCTGCTGAGGACACCTTCAGCTTCATTAGGGACACCTTTCCCCTTCAATAAATAAATTTGGACTTGTGTTTGTTCCTCTTTTTCTCCACACTGCTGCTCCTCATCCTCCCTCACTGGACTTTCTATAGGAAACATTTCCCCTTAAAAATTATTTTTAAGAGAAGCTTCCAGGGACAGAGACACTTTACACGAGCACACTCTTAACCACAAACATACACATAAAATCCCACCTTTTTATTATGGCACATGGTATTTTTCTGGATGTGTAAATACCACATGGATATGACAAAAAGGGAAAGAAATACCAATGCTGAGATAGATACAGAGTCATGCCATTTGCAATACAGCTTCATACCATGGATTGCCAAGATACAAAAAGTCTGGGTTTGTTTCTTTTTACATTGAAATAACTTTACAGTGTTCTGTGAGTTGGCTTTAGAACCAGAAGAGGCAAAATAATAAAAAAAAAATTAAAATATGCTGAGAACAACTACAAGCAGGATTCATTTTAATGGTTAACAGAAGAACTGTAACTTTGCTCTAGAACAGCATCTATTAAACACACGTAACAAGAGGTAAGCAACTATACAGAAGGTAAGAGATTCCACCACAGGAGTCAAGTCAGGGGCAGGAAGAGGGAAATCTGGAACTGCATGGTTTTATTTGGTCACAAAGTTTGAGCTGAGTGTTTTAAAATGAAGCACCCTTAAAGATGCAGTACTCCTATTTAAAACAATACAGAAATTTCCCAAGAAACTAGAACCTACATTCTGGAAAAAAAATTTAAAAAATTAAAAAAAAAAAAATTAGACATATTTTTAAAAAAACTCCACACATCTCTAGGCTTGTGACTTAACTTACTGGTACAAAGTAGACTGGCAGCTCTTCCTTAAGCAGCAACAGCGCCCAGAAGCAATGCCATCAGAAAATACAGTATCTTTGGGGTGTCCAAGACTTCTGATCTGACATCAGAATCATCCATTTGTCTGCCAAAATATTAGGCAAGAAAAGGAGACACTGCATCTTTTTTTTTTTTTTTTTTTCCACCACGTTGCCTGGCTCTAGCAGAGCTAAGATGTTTTCTTTGGGCCAAGACTAAAAGAAACCACTTTATCAAATATTCTTCAGGTTTCCTGCCAAACTGGATTTATGGGTGTTTTTATTTTTTAATAATTTTTTTAAAAACATTTTTCGTTTGTTTGTTTTTCCTGACAGTCTCTAAAGCAATCCTGGAACGTTTAACAGTCACTCTTCCACAGTTTAATTGTTTTGTCATTTTCTAGTGCCGCTGATGCGATGATGTTTTCTGTTGGGTGACAAGCTGTGGAAATGACAACATCTGAGCAAAAAGAAAAGATAGAGAAAAGGAATTATTTAAATCTGGTTCACAGCAGGCATTTCTGAAAATGAGCAACTGTGTTTTGTTAAGCCAAGTTATTATTTCCTCGTAGCAGAATTAAATGTGTTGTTTGTAAGTATCTTACAACTGCTGCTCCTCTGTGTGAGGAAATGCAAGGAGGAAAAGATTGAGGGCAGTAGAAAAGTGTTTGAAAGGCTTCAAAAGGTGAGAACTCTCTAGATTTGAGTTTTTACTTCTATCAGATCATGTCAGACACGGCTGAATCAAAACCCAAGCCAGTATTTTTGTCATGGAGGGTATTTCCAACATCCTGGTCAGTTCTTGGGTAATACTTCACCTTCAGAGCCTGAAAATGAAAATCTGCTGCCACTGCCTTCCTTGCACTTCAAACCACTGGAATCCAGCCCAAAGCAAAGGACTGAGCACGCTGAGATTTCAGCTGAAGCTCTGCTCCTTTACAGGGCTCAGGCTGAGGTGCCCATGGGGTGCACCTAGTGCTTCAGGCACGTGCACAGACACTTCCAGCCCACACCAATCCTTATCCCTGGCAGCTGCAGCTCTGGGAGGTGCTAACAAACATTCACAGTCACTGATGTTATGAGACAAAGATCGTGACCAGTTCTGTGCTCAAGCAAATCTGCTTTGAAAGCTGATGCCAAAGTTCTCACAGGTGAGGAGTAAAACATTTTCAATGCCCATAAAAACCCTTCGTAAAAAGAGCAAAACTCCCAGGATTCAATTAAGAATTAAGCTTCAGCCAGTCAAGAATTTATGGGTCTGAGAGTCAAAACTGATAGCAGAGAGAAAATGCTCAATGCCTGATGATATGAGGGCTATTTCATCAATAAAATCAGAATCTCTTCCTCACCTGTGTGTCCTTGTAGTTTCTGTACAATCTCTTTTGTCTGAAGGTTCCAGATATAAACCAGGTTGTCTTCTGAACCAGACACGATCCACTGGAGGGGCAGAGAGAAAACACAGTGATCTGAACCTTTCTGATCCATATCCAAGTGCTATTTCTCAATAAACATTTCATTGTTGTCAAGTGAAAGGAGGAAAAATCAGGAAACCTGACAGTGAGCCCACCTAGAGAGAGACACAGAAACCAAAGGAGGTTTCCTACCCCAAAATCCTCTTTTTTCTACAGAAAGGAGCAGTAAAAACTGCACATAAGTAACAATAAATAATCAGATCATGACCAACCTTTCCACCAGTGACAGAGAAATTGGCAAATATGCAGTACTTCTCATTTTTGTGTCCTGTGTATGTCTTCAGGCACTGGAAGGGAAGAGCCACAGGACATTAATGGAGCTGGGAGGGAGTTTCCTCAGTCAAGGACAAACTCTCTGGGAAGAAAAGACTAAACGTATCAGCCTGTGTTTCCCACTCTGCCAACAGATCTAGAGGATGCTGCGGGCAGCTCTGCTCTAAACCACAAAACAAAGCCCTGAATTTGTCCCATTACAACAGTGAAAGAGATCAAAGGCAATTTATTGTTCATGAAGAGAAAAATGCAGAAATCCTGCTGTACTTAATGTCTCAGGGGTATGCAGAAGGCCAGTATTTTCTATTTATTCTTTTCAAAGACATCTTTAGTCAGAATCACAGAATAGTTTGATTTTGAAAGGACCTTTAAAGGTCTGCCATGGGGAGGGACACGTTCACTGGCCCAATCCCCATCCAGCCTGGCCTTGGACACTTCCAGGGCTCCAGGGGCAGCCACAGCTGCTCTGGGCACCCTGTGCCAGGCCTGCCACCCTCCCAGGGAGCTTTCTAACCTGAATCCACCCTCTTTTAGTTAAAAACCATTACTCCTGTTGCAACAGGCTCTGCTAAAAGTTTATCTTGACACGTTTTTCTATAGTGCTCATATGTTAAGTTTAAAAATCACATGTAAAATCTACTTTTACTACAAGTTTAATTAAGTCTGCATAAAAAGAAAGAATTACCTTTCCTTTGCTGTAGTCCCAAAGTTTAAGAGTGCTGGAAAACAAAAGAAAAACAAAGATTTTAGTTCTTGGGTGGTTTTTTGGTTTGTTTTCTTTTTTTTTCCATCTGAAAAGTTCCTAGCTGCTGAAAAATGTTTCTCCATAGCAGAGTTCCAAAAGTCTACATGGATCATTTTAGCCTGGCTTTGGAATGCAGGGTTAGTTAACCCCAAAATATCAATTTTACTGCTATGCCATTCATATTCTCCTTCATCGAAAACACTGTATATGAAGTCATGTATTATCATTACTATGGCAGCCAAAAACCAAAATAAAGCATCCTCTGATACTCCAAATTTCAAATCTGTGTATTACTCTCTTTTTTTTTTTAATATACTTACTTGTCCAAAGTTGCAGCTAATATGTATTTGCCATTTGGTGAGAACTTCACAAAAGACACAGGAGGGTTATCATCATCTGCAGCAAAATTAAAAGCAGGGTTACAGAGTGCACAGCTGTGTCGTCTCACTGACAGAGGCTTTCTTTTGACATTCATTTGCTTTTAATGGTTTCACTGAAACACAGAAAATCTGTGTGAAAAACAGACAAGAAACAGACAAGAAACATTTCTACTTACCAATCAGTGTTTTCAAGCACTGGCCTGATGCTGTATCCCAGATTCGACTGTTAAAACCACAAAAAAAAAAATCAATATTATTTGGTTTGAAGTCTTTTATTACAATTTTAACATTACAAATACAAGTTTGGTTTTTGGTTTTTTTTAAGTATTTTAAAATGCAAAAGGTGCAAAGAGTGATGCAGACAAGAAATAACCACTTACCAGAGTCCATCATAGCTACTTGACACTATCAGGGATCCATCACGATTAAAATGCACCTGTAATATTATTAATACTGATTATTAAAATGAATAACTTTACTGATGTTCATAAGCTCCACTGCAAGTCCTTATTTTCCATTTCTGGAAAAAAATACATGGAACACATCAGCAGAAAAAACATGTGGATAGAACCTGATTATTTTAAGGCATGGAATAGAAGCTCTTATGCAGCCACTCATACATTTTAAGGTCAATTTTCTCCTATTTATATCTAAAGAATAATTCTTTAGAATTATTACTATTAAGAGACATTTGTGAGTGTGAAATATCTTTTACACACAGCAGAACCACCATGTTAGAACAGCCACAGTTCAACATGTCTGAGGGTCAGATTTTTTTCAGTGTTCTTCATTTAAAAAACATTAAGAGTTGAACAGCTTCTGGTTTTCCTTAATTCCAATGGATATTGCTGTATTCCAAGCTCATTTCTCCTATGAGATGACAGATTTAAAACAGGAGTGTTCTGTGGAACAACCCTGCTCTGGATTTCAGTAAGGACTTGGAACAATACAAAAGCAAGAGAAATACAGGTTGTTCTCTGAGCATCAAGTGCCACAAGTCCATGTCCCAGAACGACACTCAGGCATGCCTGGCACACCTCTGCAGTGTCCACATTTACAGCCAGGACCAAAATCCACACTGACCTTAGAGAAAACATCACTCACTTCATTCCCACTGAGCAATGGCCACTGGCAACCACCACAGCCCAGCCTGGACACTGTAAGGGCTCGGTAACAGAGCACAGAGTAAATCCCACTCCAGGGGCAGCAGGAGAGGAGCTCTGCTAACAAAACAAGCGTTTTTGTGTTCACTGATCAGGAGAGACTTACAGCTGAAACTGGGTCAGAGTGAGCAGGCAACGTCTTGAGGCACTTCCCTGTTTTCACATCCCATATCCTCACGCTTTCGTCAAACTGCAGGGAAGAGAGGCACCAGGGGGTTTAGCCAAGCACCTGACTGAGGCATTCAGCTACAGCAGGAAATCTTATCCCAGCTGGCTCAGAAAGCCCAGGACACAACCAACAGTCTGGAACACCTCCCTGAATTCCTTGTCTCCATGGAGGACACCGAGGATGGATTAAGGGCTTTTCCCCAGGCAAACACAGCAGGGGCAATGCACAGCTCACCTGACCACAAGCTGTGTTTGTGAGGGAAAACACAATTGAAATGGGCTGTGTGATTCATATTCTTCCATTTAATATTGTTTTCAAACCATGATCTGACCCAAACTGCAGAGGGAGAGGTGATTAGAAGTCATCCTTTAGATAAGTCAGAATCCAGGTGATTAGAAACTGTAAGTTGTACTATAAATTCTGTAATCACTACTTAGAAATTGTACTACATCAATCCTGCCTGCAGAAATCCTGTGCCATTCTAATCATAAATTAGTGTGCTACACTAATCATAATAATCTGTTAAGAAAATAAAGCTGTAATTGTAACTATGATTTAATGCCATCATCATTCTGCCAAGGATCCCTAAAGAACCTGTCTGTCCCTTTAGTGACAAGTGACAGAGTGTGCAGTATTTGCTTCCCACAAAGGAAAAAAAATTTAAAAACCACTCACTGAGCCAGAAACGATGAGGTTTGACTGAGGGTTGAAATTGCAGCAGAAAACGTAGTTACTGTGCCCTTTCAATGTCTTTAAGCATTTACCCTGAAATAAAATTCAGCAGAGTTAAATACACAGCACCACCCAGGACCATAAAAGCATCCAGAGAGACCACATAAAGGTTAATCACTGTGCAGCACAGAAAGAAACCATCTCTAACCCCAGATTTAGATGGGCTGAGGGCCAGCTGCAACAAAACAGGGAAGAAAAACACAATATAAAACCATCATGATTGCAGATGAGGTGGAAACTCTGGGTAGCTCAGGAGGATCCAAACCATTTAATATTCCTAATCAAAACTCAACCAAATGATCGTTCTCTCTGTCATGAGAGAACGGGGGGAAAAAAAGCAGAAATAAGTGTTGCTGTGATAAGAAGTTACAAAAAGGTTTCATCTGAGAGGCTTTTTGCTGTGGTTCTATTTCCATCATCAGGCTTTAGTGCTCTCTCAGGCTCCTTGTGGTACCCACAAGCATCCCACTCTTTCCAAGAGCAGACAGCTCAATTCATTCATCCTCACAGCCCATTCACCAGCTTGTAAAAATCAGGAACACAAGTGAAGAAGCCAATGCTGCAGAAAAATGAAGGTAAATAAATAATAATTCCTGCCCTTACCGAGCTTACATCCCATATTTTGAGAGTTTTGTCATCAGAGGCAGAGACAAGGAGGTTGGAATCTGATGACCAAGCAACATCAGAGATCCCCTAAAACAAAGGAAAACAATTCTCTTCTCAGCTCTGTTTGTTCAGCCACACAGAAAAGTGGAAAACACAGACTGCAGATTACATTCCCAGCTGAAGCTTGAATGAAAATTCAGCACTGAGAGTCAGGAATTCAGTGACTTTGCTGAGTTAAGAGCTCCTCTGGCACAGTTAATTTTAAGCTGAGCCACATACTCTGAGAACATCAGTAGCTCGTCCACACAGTTCTTATTGTGGCCACCAAAACCCTTTGTTGGAATTCCTAAATAGAATGCTCATAAATTAATCTGAGTAAGTGGCTTTTCCTCATGGCAAATGGCTGCTCTTTACAGTCCAAGTCCCCAAAGGCTGGAGAAGATTCCTGTGATTTTTCTTTTGATAAATCTTAATTTTTGCTCATGAAACTTCAGCATGTAAAAAACTTTTAAAAAAAAAGGAAAACCAAAGGGCTTGGGAGTTTTGTGTTTTCTTTACAACTTTGCAGAATGAATAAGTGTTGTGTTTATGTAGGCAAACCCACAAGAAAAATTCAATCTCCTTAAAAGGCAAGTGTTTTGTTCCTTATACAAAGGAAAGATGGAAGATGACACAGAGTTAGAATTCCCAGGGATTTTCATCCAGGAATGCTCTGCCCTATGTCTGAGGTAGGTTCTCCTGAAATTCAGGGACACAAGAAGCTGGCTGAGCACTGGGAATGCACGTGTTCCATGAGCAGCCTGCCCCAACATTACTCCAGCATTCCCAGGACTATATAAACAAAACCCCACAAAATAAGAGTGAAGAACAAACCTTCTGCACAGAAAGAACTAACCAAAAATGGAAGCTTCTGAACGAGGACAAGAAAGCAAAATTCTTCCCAGGTAAATTCTCACAGTAATCACCTCATACTTACCAGCTTATGACCAGATATTGTTTTTTCAAACTTGCCATCGTAGGCTCCCCAAATTTTAATGAGTTTGTCAGCAGCTGGAAAAGAATGTGCCAGTTCAGAGGTTAATTAACAGCACTACCAGAGCTGTCCCTTCCAGGTGAAAGGAAACAAGTTAAAACTCTGCCTCTGAGCAGTTTTCCCTCCCCAGGCAGACCTCAGGGAAGAAGGTGATACCCAGTTGGTGAAGAACAGCTTCCTGCACAGCACTCTGCAGCAGCTGAGGTTACATAAGCTGCCTGGAATGCAGAGAGGCTCCAGCAGCTTTAGCTTCTCTCCTGACAACTTGGATTTCTACTTTTGTTTTAGATTGCCAACAGTAAAAGCAGTGCTGGTCAAAGGGAATGCTTGAAAGGCTTTTGCCCCAAAAAGAACAATAATTACACCACAAGCTGAACTGAATGGATGCCTGCAGAAACCCAAACATATTATCCATGGTAACTTGCAAAACAAGCCAGAGAAAAAAGTTGCTATTTGCCAGACATAGAGTTTGGAAAACATGTTCAGGGGAGAGGGGAGGGGAACTCTGATGGGGACACTGTAAGAATGGTTTATATGGCACAGTGCACTGGTTTTATTGAGGCTGTTTGCAGTTAAGTCAAAGCCCCAAGCCATTCCTATGTCTGGAAGATGTTCCAGTGACCCTCACTGTCATATTCAACATTTCCAACTGCCTTATCCTTACACATGGATCCTCTCTGGATCACTGACAGACACAGAAGCACACTCTCAAGGCAAAGCTGAACACCAAAAAAACCCTTATGAAATACCAAAGCTGACAGAAAGGGAACTTGTTCTATCAGTTGAGAGAGCAAGCAGTGAAACACTCTAACAACCTTCTGCACGTCACTGGGGCAATCAAAGCTGCCTGCCAGCCACCACAGGCACCCAGGACAGAGCACGTGCATCCAACTCTGCAGCCCAGCAGCACCTTCCTTATTTCCCACAGCAAAGTTCTGCCTGCAGATACTGTGCACAAAATTCAGTTAAAATGCTTAAGCTTCTAGTGATACAGAAAAGCAGGAGGGTTTCCTCTGCACAGGAAAGAATCCTGCACTGGTTCTTGCCTGTTTGCTCAGTAAGGAAAGCTGAGCAGGTGAGGGCTCTCCTGGCAATGCAAGGATCCAGTGCTCAAAGTAACAGAACTTAAATCAAATTATCTCTATGAATGACAGCTTTGGTATCACTCTTTCAAGAAAAAACATGACATCCCTGCTCTCCCTGATGGAGACTGCAGACAGGCCCTTCTTCAAGGCCCACATTTGTGTTTGAAATGAGACAAAAGCAAGCAATACTTACAGGAGCTGGCAAGCCACTCTCCATTAGGACTAAACTTGACTGATGACACTGCCTTTGTGTGTCCTGCTAATGTGAACTTGAGAGCATAGTTTGGTTTTACTGGGGCAGGCTGTAAGAAAAATATGTATGAATGAGTTAAATTCCAAATTTAGTACCTCAGTGGCCAGCTCCAATCAGTCCAGAGGAATGGACCACGTGGATGTTAACCATAACAGAGATTCCAGCATTTACATCACATTTACATTCCCATTCCCCTCCAATTCAAAAAACCAAACAAACCAAACACCCTTTCAGCCTGGGGCCTCACTGTTCCAAGCACAACACCAAGGCCCCCTGAGGTGAATTCCATCCAAGCCAGTAACCAACAGGGAATAATCCAACAGCCCAACCACAAAGTGCTGGGCACCTCCAAGTAACACTCTTGATATTGATCAGTGCTTTCAATTGTTTGCATTTTCACCCTGATCTTGAATTAAGCCACAGGCCAACTCCTCCATGCCCCCAAAACCCCACTTTTACCCTTTGAAAAGGCTGCATGGTTAGACAATAACGCCTCCTTTGAGCATCTCCAGGCTTCAAAGGACCTGAATAACTTTTTCAGCACACCACAACTAGAAATTCACCAATTCTCCAGCCACCTCTAGGCATTCCAAGGATACAAACAAACAGCCTTTGTCATGATCAAATTGGTAAGAAGTTACTTCACCAGTGAGAACATCCCCAAAACCAAAAAAAAAAAAAAAAAAACACTTAGCACTACAGCAGAGCTGCACTCCATCCACTTTTCCCATAAAATCCTCAGCACGAGACAAGAGCAGAAGCAGCCACAGGGAAAAGATCTTAATTTATGAAGAATTCAAGTCCCTGATTCTGGTCTGGCTGCTGAGTGTTCAGGTAGTTCCAGGTGGTTTTACAGGGATATTTTTTGGGGCCCCACACACACCTTGCTCTGATTGGTCGAGGAGGAAGGAGTAGATTGTGTTTTGGTGGATTCTGCATCTGGCTTCTTTTCTTCTGTTGCCATGGTTCTGGAGCTGGCAAATGAGACTTATGGGTGCTTGAAGGGGAGAAATGAGTGTGCTGCTTCAAAAGGCAGCTCTTGCCACCGAGAGGAGAACCACGCTCAAAGGAAAACCTGGGAAAAAAGCAAAATATTCTCATTAGCTGTCAAAAAAATTCTCAGCATGCACAAGAGTGAGATTGGTCAACGTGCAGGTTGCCAGAAACCAATATGAAAACCCCTATTTATTATCTGTTGAGCAGCACAGCAGTACTTTAGGCCTTCAGACCCACTTATGTGCAAGACTAAGAACTCAAGCCACGGCCTTTGATCATTCCTTGGAAAGCTTTTTCCAAACAGAGGTACAGCACAAGAGCTTTGAGATGTGGCAGGGTTTTCATATCACAGACCCCAAAATACTTGTAACAAGTACCTAGTAAAGGGTAAATACAGTAGTTTGTATGGAAGATGGAAGGAACAGGCCAAGGCCTTTCATATTTTAATTTATTAAAGTAGAGGACATGAGATGATAAGGAACACAAAAAATAACCAGCATTCGCAAAGCTTAAGACCTGACTAGATTGCTTTCACCTCAGAATGTGAATATTTTGGTGTCATATTTCCCTGCTGAAAGGTCTGAGCATCAAACCATCCCCTTCTCCACCCGAGACTTCCCCCGACTGGCAGCAGCCTCGGATCAGCCTCTCCAGACTCGCTCTCTGTAACAAGACCTGATGGAGTGCAGTGCCAGGATTCCGTAATCGGGGCTGATGCTGCAGAGGGAACAAATCTCCACTGCAGCTCAGCCACATTTTAGCTCAGGAACAGAATCACCCTCAGCTCACACTGCCAGGATTTGCCTTTGCATTTGCAACATCGCAGCTCCTTTTGCTGGTGGCAGCACATTCGGGAACGAGAGCATTTGCTCTCAGAATCCACTGGCATTCCAAGCATCTCCTTCCCGAGAGGGTGCAGAGCAGGGCGCTACCAGTTGCCTGCCGGCTGTGCTCGGTGTGGGGAGATGCCAGAACGGGCCAGGCTGGGAGGGAGCAGAGCGTCTCATCTGCTCCAGCAGGGTCATCCCAGAGCACATGGCACAGGATTGCATCCCGACATCCCATCTCCGGCCAGGGACATTGCCCGGGCAATCCGGGGGCCACAGTAAAAAAAATTTCAGAATTTCACAGAAAAAAAACTTTCCCAACGCAGATCCTGATTCCTTTTCATCCTGGAACTCATCTGGGAACTCGGGCGAGCACGCAGCGCGCTGCCAAACCACCGCAGCATCGCTCCCCGGGCGCGGCGGGTGCTCCGTGCCCGTGAGGGGGCTCCCGGCGCATCCCCCTCCGCCACGCACGCGGTACCGATAACACCCAGCCCCGAACGGCCCTGCCCTCGCTCTGCAGCGTGCGGGCGGCTGCGGGGAGCTCCCACCACCCCGCGGCGGCGCGGGAGCCCAGGACGCGGACAGAGGTAACGGCGGGGGCGTTTCGCGGTGTCATCGGGAGCGTGCGCCGGTGTCCCCCGCCCGGGCTCGCCGCTGTCGCCGCGCCCCGTCCCTCCCGGGCCGGGGAGCCGCGGCCAAACTTTTGGGGCCTCTGGGCCGGCGGCTGCCACGGGCGAGCAGCGGCGCCGCCCCGGGGCGTTAGCGGGGGCTGCCCCGCGCTGCTGCCGCCGTCCCGCCGCCGAGCTGCCTCTTCGGCGGCGGGCGGTGGGGAAGGGAAGGGAAAGGGCGCCCTGGGGCGAGCCGGAG